>JAXQJV010000065.1:0-41946 GCA_037042255.1 Penicillium sp. PG106-07D | reverse complement strand
ACTGTACTCGGTGATTTTGGAGCCTGACATGGCAAGCGTTTCTAGTTTTGGTCTTGATATCTGGAGAGCATGGAGTAAGCTTGCGCATCCGTGGGCGAAGGATGATAATGCGCTTTTGGGATTGGAGGAGTGGGATTTGGAGAAGGTCAAGGGGCTTATCAAGGAAATTGTAAACAAGACCAATTGAGCATGAAGTCGGGAATTCTTCTTTGACTGTCTCCTGTTGGTTGGGTCGATCCAAGAAAGTCGGTTCTGATTTCTTTTTTGGAGAACAGGGTCATTTCTTGGTGAAGTCGATAAGAACACGTGAAGGGGCCTCTTTGACTGTTCGAAACCGAGCTCTATAAGTCCAAGTATGCCTTCCAAACAAAACTCCAGACGACGTACAGGAGTTCAAGTTCATTTTTCAAGTTCATTTTCGGGTTCATGTCGTGACTCAATATTTGAAGATAAGTATTTAAGCATACGACGAAGAAAGAAGGGAGACCCATGAACGCAGTTTATTCTCCAAGAAACTGACAATACGAGTAAGCAGCAAAAGAAAAGCCTGAGTGATGTCGCCAGATTTCTCAAGGAAAACCAGAGAACTTACCTCTTGCCAGATCCTGCCCACTTAGTGAAACGGCCTGTTGAGCTGGGCACTCCAATGATACTCCTTACCATCAATTACCGGCTAAATATGTTCGGTTTTGCTGCTTCATCGGAAATTATCTAAGCTCAACCGGACGGCCAATTGAAGGGACGTAGTTTGGTTTTGAGTGATCAGCCCTGTGCACTGCTCTTCGCTGGGTACAGGAGAACATCGGTGCGTTTGGTGGTGATGCAGCTCAAGTTTTGAGCTGCATCGCCTTCTGGAGGATGCTCCGCGCTTGCCTATATTCTGGAAGCAATACTCAGCGTGGATGATGCAGATCGGTGGTGACTATGCTACTCAAATAAATTTCATGGCTACGTTCTCGGTGGAAGAAATTCTCCGTACGAACCAATAACTGGGCTGGCAGGCCTGGCCTCTCGTGATGGATGAGCTCACAATCTTGCAGGGATCAAATGGCCGTTGGAATATCCACTTAGTGGCAAAGATTAGCGAATGAAAAGTTTACGGGACACTTCAAGTTCCACGGTTATCTCGGTGCTCCTTTGGGATACGGATCTTGAGGTCAGTAAATTGTCGTCTCTAGTGATGAAATCAAGGCTAATGATTTCATTTTTGAGAAGGGATCCATTCATTTCTCCCAAGTGGTACGAACGCATCGAACATATACGAAGGCTTAAGCAGCGGGCCCTGCCCAGGAAAAGTTGGCTAAGATTTGCCAGGCGACCTGAAAGCGATCGTGTTTATTGATGAAGTCTGCAGTATCCTATGTCCACTACCCACCGCGCTGCGCAGCATCATCATTGCTGGCACCTAGAGACTCTCCCCGCACTTGAGATCAAACAGTCTCTTTCTCGTACTCTCACGGATGATGGTTAAAATTTGAATTATCGAACTAACGAACCAGGGTCAAAAGACCAGGCTTGTATGGCAGGAGGTTATAAGAAGCCGTCGAGCTTGGGTCCCGGCCTTGGTAAAGGAACTGCAAGTTGCATGGATCAATGGGCATCGTCTGGTCGGGGCTGCTGCGAATGAGATCACCACTGCTGATATCGTTAGTCCAAGTGGCGCCACTGTTGGCCTTGCCCGCGAAGGGAGCAGACTCGCTGGTAGCCTGGGGCGTCCACGAGCCACCGAGGCTAGTCGCAGTGAAGGAGCGGAAGTATCTGCCGTTTGCGCCAATGCACTCCACGATCATCAGGTACAGGTTCTGGCCCTGCACGCGGTAGACCTGAACAGCTTCGAAGAGATTGTAGGTCGAGTCGCTCAGGATCGTGGTGTACGAGGTGCCAAAGTTGGAGGGGAAGTTGCCGATGGGCATGGAGGACCGGTAGATGTGGCCGTTGTCTCCTGCAAAGAACAGGTACATCGTGGTGTCATCGGCGATAAGTGCCGGGTCGATCGGGTTGGATCCTCCACCGAGGGAGCCGCTGAATAGCGACTGCGGGGAGGACCATCCGTTTGCATTGGATGGGTCACTGGATGTCATGTACATGAATGGGCTGGGACCCCATTCATAGGCCATGACCCAGATATTCTTGGGCGCGAAGTAGAACACATTCGGGGCAACGGCGCCTTGACTCATGATGTTCTGGCTGGCCGAGGACATGGCAGTCCAATCCGAGAACAGACTGAAGCCTAGCGAGCCGTAGTTTCCACCGGTGTTGACATCCGACGCATAAACAAGGTGCTGGCCGTTGTATGGCACGACGGAAAAATCTTTGAGAGAGACGAGGCCCGACGCAGGGTTCGCCAGAGGGCCGGTTGAAGTCCACTTGTAGACCGAGGGAAGACTGCATGTGGACGAGGACGTCGCCGATGAAGTCGAGTGGGTGGTCGAAGTAGTCGAGCTCGACTTTGTGGTGGTCAAGGTGGTGCTGCATGGCAGACACTGAGAATACCAATCATTCGAGAAGGTGCAGCAAGCTCCTGAAACACAGGTCGTAGCTCCAGTCCATCCACTTCCACCGCCTTCAGCGATTCAGTCATTAGTATTCTTCGACTAGCGGAGCTGGAGTTTAAGCACAATGTGACTTACACTGGCCGTAAAGTGCTGCTTGGCCTGCGACCAAGGGCAGCACCAAGGACAAGCTAGCAAGCCGCATCATTCTGACAGACAGGGTAACGACTAACGGCGAAGACAGGGCGAGCAAAAGATCTGATGCTCTCGAGGTCAATTGCACGACCACTGTCGCCGGCGCCCGCGCGCTTTTTATAGCCTACCCACAACATCAACCATACTTAACATATCCACGAATTCGGGAGTATGGACTGTCAGGTGGGTCAAACAGTTGACAAGGGCCTAGCTCCGAATGAAGCTAGAACGGGGTTAATTAGGCTAATCGCAAAGATCCAGTCTTCCCCGGAGCATCTCTTTTGGGCGCGATCTGATACTCCCAGCAAACTTAAAATCTCGGAAGGATTTGCACTACCAACCAATCCGGAGAATTCACGTGAAGACACTCGATCGGCCCAGAAATTCAGGGGGACGTGCTGAAACGTCATCGGCAGATTCTTCTTCTGCCAGCTGCCGGTCAACAGGGCTGTGGAATGCGGGGCCGTCCGGGGCGTTCTTCAGGGGCCCTAGGGATCGTGAAGACCCTGAACCTTAATGAGGGGTATTATCAGCGGAGGATCGCCATCTTTGACCATGTTCAGCGCTGTTCATACAGCTTTGCAAGAACGTTCATGCAAAATCAGTACTCTGCGGTGGCGCACGGATCGATATCTGCACGCTATCCCCAGTTTCCCTCTTCCCCCATGCTGTCTCTGCAGAGGAACTCCGGTGGGGTGATCCGGGGTCGTTGGATAAATCTGAATCTGTCACGGTGTGCACGGCTCATCGGATGAGGAGTATTGCGAGGCGCAGAATTAGCCACAGTAGTTCGCGGGAGTCGGCAATTATTTCTGGACGGCTATTGCCAAGACCTGAAAACGGTATGCATCCGAATCAGATTTCTGTTAGGCACCAGGCTAAATGGGTACTCCACATGCAAAAAGCTTACGATTTATCCAACTCATCGACACGGAATGTTTCAGATCATATCTTCAAGGAGCAATTCTCCTCGTGGAGAACTGCAGAGAGGGAAGCTCAAGGGACTCTGAAGGTTGTGTTCCTATAAGTAGGAGTAGTCATTTGACCACCAGCTAGTTGCCAGTGATTCGTGGACTCCTGGACTGAGAACCTCACAAATTCTTCGACACACCTTTCGCTATGAGAGGTCTTTCACTCCTAGGCCTTTTGGCCGTTACCGTCAGTGGCACCTCATTCAACCAGCCCGTCCTCTGGGAGGACCTGGCAGACCTGGATGTCTTCCGGGTCGGAGACAAGTTCTATTACTCCGCATCAACCATGCACTACTCGCCCGGAGCACCCATTCTTCAGTCCTCCGACCTTGTGAACTGGGAGTACATCGGTCATTCCGTGCCCTCACTCGATTGGGGTTCCAACTATAACCTCCAAGGAGGTCAAGCATATGTCAAGGGAATATGGGCTTCGTCGATGAGATATCGCGCCAGCACCGGGACCTGGTACTGGATAGGCTGCGTGGAATTCAGCAAGACTTATGTCTTCACCGCGTCTTCCGCTACAGGCCCATGGAAACAGAGTAGCATCCTCGATACATGCTACTATGACTGCGGCCTCCTCATCGATGACGACGACACCATGTACGTGGCATACGGAGGCACCCAAATTCACGTTGCTGAACTTTCCTCGGACGGCCTTAGCCAGGTGAAGACCCAGCAAGTGTTTTCATCAACCATCGGATCGATCGAAGGATCGCGCTTTTACAAAATCAACGGGGAGTACTACATCTTCAATGACCTCCCTGCCATTGCAGAATATGTCCTCAAGTCCAGCAGCCCCTGGGGTCCATATACTCAGAAGCAGCTCTTGAGTAATATACCCACACCGATCCAGGGAGGTGGTATCCCTCACCAAGGGGGCATTGTCGATACCCCCAACGGCGACTGGTACTACATGGCCTTTGTGGACAGCTACCCTGGAGGCCGTGTCCCCGTTTTGGCTCCCATTACCTTTGGCTCAGACGGATTCCCTGTCATAACCACTCAAAATGGAGGTTGGGGGACTTCTTACCAGTACCCAATGACGCCCCAAATCGTCGCCAGTCCGACTGGAACCGACACATTCCAAGGAACCTCCCTTGGTCCTCAATGGGAATGGAACCACAACCCTGATTCCTCTTCCTACTCTGTAAACAACGGCCTCACGTTGCGCACAGCCACAGTGACCAACGACCTGTATGCGGCTCGAAACACTCTCACGCACCGTATCCTTGGCCCCCAGTCGTACGCGACCATTCAGCTCAGCATTGGAAACATGCACTCAGGAGACCGCAGTGGGCTTGCTATGCTCCGCGATTCCTCCGCCTACGTGGCCGTCGTCAACAACGGCGGTACTTTCCGAGTTAGCATGGTTCAGGGCCTCACAATGGGTTCCGGCTGGACCACCTTGTCAGCCGGCAGCGAAGTATCAGGACTCAACCTTCCTAGTGGGACCTCGAAGATCTGGTTGCGCGCCGCTGCCAACATCCAGCCGGGTAGCGGCCGGACTGCGACTTTCTCATATAGCACTGATGGCTTGAATTTCGCCAACATCGGCACGCCATACGTTCTAAACAACACCTGGAATTTCTTCATGGGTTACCGGTATGGCATTTTCAATTTTGCCACTTCTGCCATCGGGGGAAGTGTTCAGGTCAACTCCTTCGACATGGAGAGCGGAGTTCCGTCCAGCACAACGCCAGCTTCTACCACTACGACTGCTAAGACTAGCACGGTCAGCACCACGTCACAGTCGAGTACTATCACAACCATCTCCACAACTACAGCTGGAGCTACTCAAACTAAATGGGGACAATGCGGGGGAAGTGGCTGGGCAGGTCCGACCGCGTGCGCTGCAGGGTCAACCTGTTCGGTCGGAAACCCGTACTATTCTCAGTGCGTGTGAGTGAGGCTGGGCGTTTGTGCGGGATGAAGGACTCAGCAACGGAGGATGCGGATTCAGAAGACAAGTTCGGTCAGGTTCGGCAAATGTGGAGGGAGATTCATACCCAGATGCTAAGTTTGTGAGGTGTGGCCAAGAAATATTCAAGAATTTCGGACCGATGCTTGATTTAATCACCACGTATCTACGTCAGGTAGAAAGTCGAAACCTACCAGGTCGGGCTCGGGTGCAAACGGTCCACCTGTACAGATCAAGATAAAGGTCCGAGGATGGGGTCAGGCTATGATACTTCCTGCCTATCAGGTATCATGGACTTTGAGTTTTGATTGAATTCAAAGACTGTACGTGACTGACTAGGCGCTGACGGTCTCGTATGTCTTCTGGGGAGTCAACGTCTTCTGACTTTGCGATATATACGAGGTTCACAGTACATTCATGCCCTGGGCAGTCTACATACTCCAATCACAACAAGGCTTGTAGGTACGCTACTCCTGATTTAATGGAGGGCCGCAGTGCAGGGTCCAAACCCGGCTGATGTCGTCGATTTTCCCAGCCGACCGAAAATGGCTTGGATCAATCGTCGAAGCTAGGCTAGGGGCAATATGATTATGAGTAGTACGCTACTTCAGCCACCGTTCCGAGATGTCTCACACACGCAAGACAAGTGCAACCAGTGCCACCACGAGATATCCACTCGACGCTAACGAGCTATCATGCACCCCGCTGGAGAAATGCTTGTCAAATTAACGCCCCAGTATAATTCCAAGATTCATAACCGTTAACCGTAATTGTCACGGAGTTCGGTACGACGGCATCGGCATCCTAGTTGTAGGGTCCTGAATAACGCCTACCCCAGAAATTTTTGGTTCGTGGTTATTCTTCTTCCTTGCTCCAAATCAAGGTTTGTTAAGTGGTTCTTCACATTTTAGTTATTCGGCGTCGAGTCACCGGCTAAATGCGCCACCCCCCTGTCTATGGTTGCGTAATTCGTTAGGTTCTGGCTCGAATCGGTCCGCATTTTATACTTTGCTAGGTCGTTTTCACGTTGTAGCTTGATAGTATAGGATGTAAGATAGAAGCTTAAGCAGCAACAAGCTAACCGCAGGTGGACTCTGTGGTTTTGAATAACCGACTTAAAAACCAAGATGGGTTGGTAGTCGACTATATAAAGCTATGAACTGTACCTACCTACAACGTATTCATAAATTGCTAATTTCAAAGTGAGTCAATCTGAACTTCTTCCTGGAACCATAACTGGCCTTCCTCCATGATGTACATCTCCCTTCTCACGACTCTCGGAGTCACCCTCCAGCTTGGGCTTGCCAAAGCCCAGACCAAGGTCACAGTTAATGCAGGCACAACCTACCAGGTCATTGATGGATTTGGTTTCTCGGAGGCCTTTGGCTTTGGCGGTGGAGTCGAAAATGCCCCTGCAGCGCAACAGACTCAGGCACTGAACTACATGTTCAGCACCACCGAAGGAGCTGGTATGACAATCCTGCGTAACCGAATCGCAGCGGATCCAAACGGTTCGATTGAGCCAAACAGTCCTGGATCGCCTTCTGCAGCTCCGACCTACAGGTCGGTTGGCGATGACTCAAGCCAGGTTCGTGTCATCTATTGCCTGCTTCACCAACAATGCCCGCCTCTCCATTCTCTCGACAGCCTGGATATGCTAAATTTTTCGTCAATTTTCTAGATCTTCTGGTCTAAAAACGCTCGCGCAATGGGTGTCAAGTACATCTACGCTGATGCGTGGAGTGCTCCCGGTTTCATGAAGACCAACAATGACTACGTATGTTGCTACCCATCCAAAATCTGCAAGATATCTCTAATCAAAAGTAGATCAACGGCGGATATTTGTGTGGTGTAACTGGCCAAACTTGTTCCTCTGGCGATTGGAGACAGGCCTATGCCAACTACCTGGTGCAATATCTCAAGGACTACGCCAGCCAGGGTATCACCGTTGACTTTATTGGCTTCTTGAACGAGCCTGAATTCTCGTAAGCCGTGACGCTCACGTACCTCTTTGCAATATTCGAGGTCAGACTGACCAAAATCGCAGACCGAGCTACGACTCGATGTCTTCTGACGGTACTCAGGCTGCTTCCTTCATCCCAATTCTCCACCAAGCCATTCAGAGCGCTGACCTCTCCACCGGCATTACTTGCTGTGATGCCGAGGGATGGAACGACCAGGTGACTTTCACGCAGCAGCTTATCTCTGCTGGTGCAGAGCAATATTTGTCTCGCATTACCTCTCACTGGTACACTTCTAAGGGTACCTCTCCTATCAATACTAGTCTGAGAGTGTGGGAGACTGAGTATGCGGACCTGGATGATGCGTTCAGCACGACTTGGTACTCGAGCGGTGCATTCAACGAGGGTCTCACCTGGGCCAAGCTCATATACCAGGGTCTCGTTGAATGTAACCTCAGTGCCTTCCTATACTGGGTTGGTGAGTGAAGATGTGCCCTTTATGCTAAGATGTGTCGTTTCTGACGAAGAAACAATAGGTGCCCAATCAAACAGCAACGCCGCTGGACTGGTCACCCTCACTGGATCCGGCTCTTCTACACAGGTGACCGCTTCAGGCTCTCTCTGGGCGTTCGCCATGTTCTCCCGCTACATCAGACCCGATGCCGTCCGTATCGCCACCTCCGGTGCCCCTCCCAATACCCAAGTCGCGGCCTTCAAGAACGCGGATGGTTCCGTCGTCACCGTAATGGTCAACTCGGGCGCAAGCTCGCAGAGTGTCTCCCTAGGCGGCGGCACTATTTCCTCGGCCAAGGCCTACTACATGGACAACTCGGTCTCATCGCCTTTCAGCCTTTCGATCACCCTGAGCGGCGGCAGCATCGCGGCTACCCTTCCAGGCTACTCAGTGGTTACTTTTGTTACTTCTGGCTCTGGCTCTACCACGCTGACCACCACAACCGCCAAGTCTACCACATCTACGACCACCAGCAGTGGCTCAACTGGGACCGGTGTTGCTCAGCACTGGGGTCAGTGTGGAGGCCGGGGCTGGACTGGACCTACTGTCTGTGCTAGACCTTACACCTGTCAGGTCTCGAACCCATACTACTCACAGTGTCTGTAAAGGACGTGAACATGAACATGGAAGCAAAGAGTGACTTGATATATAGAATTTGAAACATTCGTCAAATATCAGCTTTCCCATCTATGTGTCTACATTCCACCATGGTTTTCTTTGTGCAGGACAAATATTGCTTAATTTCACTTTACTTTGTGTCCCCTGTATCTGAAGGTTCTTCTGGTCTCGTTTGTTCTGCGTATCTAACCGAGGGTACTTAACCCTGTTCGCTTCGGTAATACTAGTTATTTCTCTCCTTTCTCATTACATAATAGTAGAGAGATCGTAGTGAATGAGAAGGGGCTCCGTGATTTCTACTTTCTACGCTGTTTAACCGCTGAAGCAGAACCATCACGGTCACAGGTTGGCTCCATTCATTTCTTAGTAAATTGAGGCACAACTTCCAGAAACACTCCTTGCCTTTCCCTGAGGACACGGTGAGAAAGGGCGGGCAGAAATCTTCCTCGGCAATGGATTTCTCGCTCTCACGCAGGCAACAGACACTGAGCATAATACGCGCTATAAGCCGTGCACACTCCTTGAGCACAGGTAGTGGGGCCAGTCCATCCGTATCCACCGCACTGTCCATAGAGAGGTGCACCTGGTGTTGTGGTACTACTCGCGGACGTCGTGGTCGTTGTACTGGTAGGCTTCGTGGTCGTGGTCAAAGTGGTAGTAGTGCCACCACCAGTGTTACCGCTCATGATCTGCGCAACTTGGTTGACAATGGCGACCATTTGGACACCTAGAAGTAGTCAGAATTGATTGGTTTGAGAGTTTGTGTCGAAAAAATTGACTAACCTCCGATTTGATCAGCGTTTGAGCCGTACCAACCCACCCAATCCCAGCAGCCGTTCGGGTTGCTCAACTGAGTGCCACCCCAGATGGTGTGCATGGTATTGTCTGGAATTGCTTGAGGGTAGAGAATGATGATGTTGTTGGTATCTGAAGGAATTGACATATAAGTCGGATGTCCTTGATGAGGATGATGCTTCCACTTACCCGCCCACTGATTATATCCAGTATTCTGCACGAATTTCATCTGGATATTGCTATAGCTTTGCAAGCATCCATGCAGAGCAACGTGGAGCTTGCAGACCGTAGTGCCACTTTGGCAACTAGCCGGAACATAGAGGTAACCGGTGGAGTCCATACCAGCAGCGCCGTATGCACCAGTCTGGTCGAAGGAAAGGATAGTACCCGAAAGGGTACCCGTGTTTCGCGCATTCAAAGTGCCATACATCCACTGCAACACTGCTCCTGCGCCGTCGTAGTTGCAATTACTGATGTATGGCGAGGAAGATGTGCTGCACGAGTTGTCGCCCGAGCCATCAAAATTAGTCGGGAAGGTGTGGGAAGCACCGCTCGTTGTCACATATGAGACATCGGCGGAAGTATCGAAGTTGCTCAATTGAGATTTCAGCGCATTCATCACGTTTGGTCCGACGGTGGTATCT
This sequence comes from Penicillium sp. PG106-07D, assembly GCA_037042255.1. Taxonomy (NCBI): domain Eukaryota; kingdom Fungi; phylum Ascomycota; class Eurotiomycetes; order Eurotiales; family Aspergillaceae; genus Penicillium; species Penicillium sp. PG106-07D. Next base: position 31,835 of record JAXQJV010000065.1, on the reverse strand, counting down.
GCGGAGCCGGTCCACAGATAGATTTTGCGGTTCTGCAAGTTGCTTGTTGGAGCAATTTGGTTGCCACTCCATGACTTCATATTGGCAACCGGCGTGGTGATGGAAGGGTTTTGGTTGTACATGCAAGTAGAGTACTATATTTTTAAACCGCAATTTAGTCAATTGATCCTATAAGAGGTTCGAGAATAGGTGCGTGCTCATACCGCTTGGTTGCGGGCGCAATCGAACGGACCACCCGCGAATACACCAAAGCCGGTCTGGAAGACATCCGAAAATGCCACACCGAGTTGAGCTGAGAAAAATCCGCCGCTGGAGAGACCAGATACAGAAACAGAGGTCCGGTCAATATTGTAGCCACCCAAAGCTGCTGCGGATGTAGTTCCTGCTAAACCAGCCAGACTTATCAAAGCTCCACGATAAACCATTTTGAAAGACGAGTCCCAGTTGTTAAAGTTCCTTGAAACTGTACCGTTAGAGGTATGTCTTGAGGGTTTTTAAGATAGTTATATAGCAGACATCTCGCTTATTCTCCATCCGTATCCTGATGTGTCGATCTCAAGATGAGGTCGGCAGTTCGCTAAGGTCACATTGACATTGCTGGATGCGGCAAGTACAAGTCGTGAAGAACACCATTACCCTCTGTTTCGGATCCGATAGAAGAAGTGGTCATAAGCTTCTGCAGGGATGGAAGGGAAAACTCCCGCTTCATTACTTTCTGGGTTAGATCAACGCCTGTGCGTACCCCGGAGTTGCATGGCGTTGTGCGGGGTAGAAACTTGCGGAGTAACCCATGTCGAAGCGAGGTGTGGTAAAAATTCGGTTCCGAGATCTTGTTTCTTCAGCAATTATCATTGAGTTCGGTCAATGTAAACATCATCTGTATTGAGTTGACTGGGTAAAGGTCTTGCTTCAGCCCTGTGAGCCACCGCGTTGTCACCGATAGATACTATGGACAGCTTGCCTGCACTACTTGGGCTAATTAACCAAATATTGATATCCTGAATGGTCCAAATTTTGTTATACTGATTTTCCATGTTTGATAACTAAAACGTTGAGTTGGACTTCGACTGATCATCATCTCTACAACATAGTCATTTTCTCTTGAGAATGCCTATCTTGGGCCCAAATTGGTGTACGTATGACTTTATGGCTAGACCGAAACCTCATCATCAAGTAATAAACCTGTCAAATCAGTACTTTAAGCAGATAAGGGCCAATTATCTCGGGACTATGCGTCAGTATAACTTCTTTCCCCGGATTTATTACCTTGAAAAAATTTGTCTCAATCTGGGATTCGCTCTCGTGATTCCACCAGGCTATCCTGGCACCCGTTAACCAAGACAATTCAAGCTTTGTTGACGTGGCGTCCGGAGGCGGGCTCAAGTACTTGATGCGGATCGGATCCGAACCGATGCCTCGTTTCCCTGGTCACCGTATGTAGGCACAAGTTCAACTAACTAGGAGAGATACGGTCAATGAGCTAACACGATTCAGTCGCAAAGCTGCCCTCGTGCCTTCGCCTATTGCACCAGCCTCCAAATCCCTGTCTACACGGCAATTCCGACAGACCGATCTTGATATGCAACCAATCCTATCACTAAGCAAAAGCGATTCGACCTTTAATTAAGAAATCCTTCTGGTTTTGGTGGCATGCAGTGTATAAACTGATTCGGATCCGTAAGCACAGATGCTGTCTTAAGGCTTCGCAATTCTTGATCGCTTGGTAGACGTCCTAAGCTTTCCAGCCCAAGGGCTTGAGAGCTTTCGAAATCAGCTCATTTTTGAGGCACCTATATTAAGGGTCCCACCCATGGGTGGCTTTAGACCAAGCATTACTGTTTACTTTTCCAGCTCGTAATCTCATCAGACTTGTACTGGATCTTCATTATGGAGGCCAAGGACCCCGAAACAACTACTATCACGAAGGAGTCCGCCCAGGACGACTACGTTCTCTCTCACCGTGAGAAGCAGATCATGCGCCGTATTGATAGGCGCGTTGTCTTGGGAGCAGCCTTGGGTTATTCAGTTAATCTGATGGACCGTGGTAATGTCGGAATGGCAGCCATCGCTGGGTAGGAACACCCCACATGCCATGCGCATGGTTCAGGAGAAGCTGATTTTGGCAGAATGTTGAAGGACCTTGACTTCGTCGGCTATCGTTATGTATGTTTTGACACTTTACTGAGGGCAGTCGGTACAGGATATGGTACTAATGAATTGCATCAAGTCCCTGGTGGTCCTTATGTTCTTTGTCACCTATGTGACGTTCCAACCACCATCAACAATCTTGATCCGAAAGATTGGTCCTCCAAAATTTCTATCATCGATCATTCTTTCATGGGGAATTTTAATGCTTGTAAGCCTCCACGGAGACCTTGTGGGCATCTTTTTACTAATCAATTTCAGGGCATGGGCTTCGCCAAGACTTGGAGCCAGGTTCTGGCCATCCGTATACTCCTTGGAGTTTTTGCCGCTGGGTATTTTCCGGGATGCATGTATTTGCTCTCTTGTTGGTATCTTCGCTGTAAGTTGCCTGGTTCTTTTTGTTGCCTCTCCTGACACACAATTGACTAATCTGCTTGTAACAATTGCGTCAGATGAGGTGCAAAAGCGTTTCTCGGTATTTTACGGTGTGGGCTGTGTAGCATCAGCCTTGGCAGGTATCCTCGCTTTTGGGCTGATGCACATGGATGGTATTCAAGGCATCTCAGGCTGGCGTTGGATTTTGATTATGGAAGGCGTGGTGCGTTATGAAATTTTTACCCTCGATATACTCAAGGCCTAACAATGTCAGATCACCGTTGGACTTAGTGTCCTCTGCTACATCCTAATTGTTGACTTCCCTGACAAAGCCTCACGGAGTTGGAAATTTCTCACTGAAGAGGAATGTGCTTTCGTCATCCGCCGCATTGATCGTGATCGATTGGATGCCGAGCCAGAGGAATTCACCCTTCGACGCTTCTTAAAGCCAGCGCTTGACATCAAGATTTGGGCGTATGCAGTTTTGTTCGGGTTAGTTCCAGCTCCACAAAACCAGTCTTACAAAGCCTCCACTCATCTAAAATCGAACCATAGATGTCTGACTATCAACACTTATGCTATGGCATACTTCCTTCCAATCATTCTTTCCGAGGGCATGGGATTCGGAGTAGGGGCATCCCAGTGCCTCTCAGCGCCACCATGGGTATTTGCAGCCTTGGTCATGTTCGCCGCAGCTTGGGTTGGCGATAAAATCCAAAGACGAGTCCCGGTGTTACTTTTCAATGTTTGTCTCTCACTGATCGGTCTACCGATGATGGGGTTTTTGAAGAGCAATGCGGGCCGATATGTTGGCGTATTCTTGACTGTCGCGGGAGCCAACGCAAATGTGCCTGCTTGCATGGCGTGGCAGGCCAACAATATCCGAGGCCAGTGGACACGCGCATTCTCCAGTGCTACTTTAATTGCATTTGATGGCATTGGCGGTATTGTTGCCAGTTTGGTCTTTGAGAAGGATGCGCCTCGATACCGACCGGGCGTATACACTGCACTCGGGTAAGTGAATCTGAAAATTCTCGATAAAAATCTGAAAGCTATGTGCAACGAGTGCTAATTGACGACTCTAGCGCCAATATTGTCTTCCTTATCACTGTCCTATCCCTCGCCCTTTGGTACCGCCGTTGTAACAGAATGGCCGATCGTGGCGAACTTATCATTGCTGGGGTAACAGGGTTCCGCTATACTGTTTAGTGACCAGACGAAAATCCGTCCCTGTTGTTCCAGTTTGTCACCAACCGTGAATTGTACGGTAAACATCTATTGATTATAGAAGAAGATCTCTATTGATCGCTTCTCCGATGATAACACAAAGATAAACTCAGTGCCAGGCAGGAACGATGTTGACAGAGTCACATGAATCTAAATGGTCTTTCTTTCTATTCCGATTCCAAATGCAGATCTAGCGCAATCTAGAAGTGAGCGCAACCGCTAGACAACTGCATAAAATTGGCGATTTTGCACCAAACGTGCTGCAGCGAGTAAAAAGCCACCAAGCAACAATGAGACTCCAGAAAATATCGATAGCGACAGATATCCGTACTTTTCAACCAAGACTCCACCGATGGGAGCGTTTGCCATAGCACTGTAAATTGTTCATCAGTTGAGAGATCCCATGCAACTTGTGGATGACTTACGACAAGGCCGTAGATCCAGAAACACTGCCGATGGCCAGACCCAGCGTGGATGGAGTCGCCACTTGGGCGGCACATGCTTGTTGAAGTGACAATATACCCTAGAGCCTTGGTTAGTGAGTCCAAAACAATTGAGCTCGGGATATATACTCACCCCAGATGCGAATCCATAGGCCGCAGCCCAAACACCAAGTCCAGCAACTGAATCCACTCTTGTCCAGCACAATGCCACAATGCCTGCCGCTAGTGTGCACACGACACAGCAGTTGAATTTGCCGTACTTATCTGCGACAATGCCAGGCAAGATGCGACCGAAAAATGATGCACCGTTGACGATAGACACAGTGTAGAATGCAAAGCTCGACGAGACACCCTTTGCAGTGGCATATGAAGGCGTGTAGAAAAATGGCGAGAACATCCCAAAGTATATCATGAACATGGCGAGGCAAAGAAGTCGCATTTCTGGCTTGTGAAACAATGCAGACGCTTCAGCCTTCCTGTTGATGTCTTTCTGTTGGGAAACGGCATCGTCGCTAGTCAAGCTCCGATCGGGACTTTCGAACTCGACGTCAGTGCCGTGTTGCTTTGGTGATCTAGCGGTCGCGCAAGAGAAAGAAAGGCAAGGAATCATGATAAAGCCCACGATGCGCATTGTCCATGGGAACCCGATTTCGGGGCTTTTCAACAACCTGTCGATGACAATGGGCCATATCACCCCACCGAGAGACGACCCAGCAAGGACAATCCCCATGGCCAACGCACGCTTGCGTCTGATGTATTGTCCCACGAGGGCCAGCATGGGCCAGGTAACCAGCGACATTGATATGCCGAGAAGCACCCCCTGTGCTAGAAGAAACTGGTAAAACTCATTGCATAAGGAAATCATCATGACGCCCAGAATTGTTCCGAAAGATCCGAGATACGACAAGAGCTATTCATTGGCAAGTTGTTAGACCCAAGTACAAGATCCGTACGCCTCTTGCGCGTCCATTGGCTTACCTTAGGCCCAAACATATCGAGCATCGCTCCCGATATGACAGAGATTGAGAACAGGAAGAACACCGATGTTGCTCCAAGCCATGCAATAGTAGACTGAGAGCTCTGTGCCAGCTGATGTGTTGTATAGTACTCTTGAAAGATACCAAACGAGTTCATGAACCCCACGGTGCAGAATAAACAGGTAGATGCTCCACCTATGACGAACCATGCTTGCGATCTGGATTGGAAAGCGACACCGTCGGTCATTAGTTGGCCTCACCTCTATTCTTGTGTAGGTAACAACCTACGTGTATTCAGCCTGAGATTTCTCATCGGCAGGAATCATATTGATGGTCCAGCGCTGTCTTAGACTCTTTCAGAAATTTGATGTCGATGTATGTAGACCACCTGCAGGGCTGATGGTGCATGAGTACCAGTCAGAGTGTTAGGTGTTTCCGGCTGGCAAACCTCCACTGGGAAATGTATCGGAATATAATTGATTGCTAAGAATCTTTCATGGTTAATTGTAGCCCTTTATATGCAGGGTATGCCAACAGGAGAAGAGAAACAATCTCAAGCTCCCTCGGAGCCTCCGCCTTTGATGGCCCGACCGGCGGGCAGCGCCAAGACCGGAGTGTCCGCGGAGAGTCCGGACTCTTGGTTTTCCCATCCTCGTTCCTTGCGACTCGTCAAAACTGGCATTATTGTGCATGATTGCGTTTGTAGACACGCAGAGATCAGCTAGCTCTGGGTATTTGCTGCATTTGGGGTCTCGCCAAAAGGTCTGAGTCTCAATCACATTTTACCACACCCTCGCGCTTCCCCTGACGACGCTGGAAAGTGTGGTTTTACTCCTTTCCTTATTCTCGATCATCAGCCATTGAATTGCACAATTCTTGGAGACTGGTCTCTTTTATGCTCACGGTCGGGTTTCTGAGCGGCCATGAAGCGTAAGACAGCAGATGAGGTCACTGCCACGCCGAAAAAGCAGCCCAGGCAAGACCCAGTCTCGTGTGAGTCGTGTCGCAAGAAAAAGACCAAATGCGATCGACGATTTCCATGCAGCAGCTGTATAGCTCGTCGGATTGACTGCAGGTATGGTGCCACTGACACAAGGGCCCGAAGCCCCGTGGTCCAACCTGGTCCTCAGGTAGAGGACAGACCCTCCATTGGGTTCGCGTCGTCCCAATCAACCAGGTCGGCAAAGGCACCACGCGACGAGGCTCAAAGGCACAGCACAGACGATTCACTTTCAACGGCCAACCGACTTGAGAACATTCTCATGGGCCATCGAATACCAACTGCTGTTCCAGCAGTTCTCCGGGAAGAGCTTTCCCGGCCTCAGCGCGTACAAGCTTCCCGACAACTCCCAGATACTGCTTCGAGCAGCTTGCTGGCGTTAGGTCGTGATGGCATCTTTCCATCTCTCAAGAGCCCGGCCACTATCCATGTGGCATCCTTTCTGCCTACGGAGGCTGAGGCATTGAGACTCTTCAATTACTATCACAAACATCTCGACTACCAGTACCATCTCATCATTCCTGCCAAAATGAAACGACAGATCAATAATTTGTACGATGCAGTTGCTAGTGGCGGCCCCGTTGATCTGAATCATATCGCCCTTTTGTTCAGTATTTTTGCCACGGCGCTGTCCTATCAGCTACTCTCCTCGGAAGTTGCCGAGGCCTGCAGTAGTGAGACAGCCTTTCTCGCTGGAGCAGCCTTGGTTCAGAGCAACTACATTACATATCCAACAATCGAAGGATTACAGGCAGCTATGATCATTGCACACCACTTGTCGAATCTAACCCTAAACTCATCTGTGAGCTCGTTATTCTTACATGGGGGTCTTGTGAGCCAAGCAAAAAGTCTCGGCCTCCATCTACTCGATTGCCCTCAAGTTGTAGCCGACCGTCAAGAGAAAGGATTTGACAAGAGTGAGGTGGAGCTTAGGCGACGGCTCTGGTGGGACTTGGCATCCTATGACTGGTGAGAACCTTCACATACTACTCGAGGCCTTTCTCTCTAAAACTCCCTTCTAGGTTTCTCGGCTTTCTTAGCGGACCACAAGAATGGACCTACACAATCCAACCTCAGCACATGAATGTGCGCCGCCCATTGAACATTGAGGATGATTCGATGGAGGAGGAGACTGGGCTGCCACTTTCGACACCAACCTGCATGTCCTATACCCTGCAGCGTCTGAGATTGGCAGAAACATGTCGGGAGATTGTTGATGCAGCGGGACCTTATCATCTTCGAGGCCAGGAAGTCCCTTATGACACCATACTTGAACTGGATCGCAAGATTCATCAGGCATATGCCGAACTTCCAGCATTCTTCCGCTTTGATCAATCCTCGCGTCGCCAGTTTGCAAGTCTTTACCGTGAGCGACCGGAAATAGCATGGCAGCGAGCGTTGGGCCAACAGGGCTATCACTCACGTATTTGCCGGCTCCATCGCCAGTACTTTGTTCGTGGAGCCAGAGACCCCAAATACTCCTACTCGCATGTTGTCTCTCTCCAGTCCGCAAGGAAGGTTTTGGAGATCAAGCGTATCATGGACGAGGAAGAACCGAAGTTCACGCCCAACAGCTCTTATTTCTGGGCAGTCATGCATCATGTATTCATGGCTGCGGTCATTCTACTCATTGACGTGTGTTTCAACTGGGATGACATACTTGCCAACAAGAGGAAGGAGGAGGTTCTAGATGCTTGCCGACTGCTAAGCCGCGCCCAGCAATTTTCGTCGGTTGCTCGAGAAGGTATCAATGCGATGATGGGGATTCTCCGCAAGCACTGGAAACAAGAGAAGAGAACAGGCACCGGTGAGGAGATGCAAGCCGCACCCCCATCGTCACCTGGCCTCGATGTGTCGGCCTTGCCCGGTCATAGTGCTATACCGACCGCTAGCGGCGCTCAAGGTTCCAAGGATCTATACTTCCATGTTTCTACAGATGTGCACAACGTCCCTATGCACGACCAGTCCATGGACATTGTGAACGCTGAGCTTGGGTCTGCACCTTTGGAGGATTTCTGGAGTCAGATGCTTGACGAGAGCGCTCATGTCACACTGGACACACCAGACTGGATAGATTTATTGACAGAGTTGACTAACGTGACGGTTCCAAGTGAATGATCCTTCGAGTGAGAACGTGTTGTCAGACGCAACGCGTGTCATGCTACGAAAGAGGGGTAAGGCTGCACGACGCCCAATGGCCGAACCAATCCCTCCCCCCTCTTACATTGAGAAACGGGAAGGCAACACTATTGATGTCAGCAATGCTGCTCATATCGACAAGTAAACAAAGTCACATCACATGACGTTTGTCTTGTTTACATGCACTTGTGCTCAGTCGATTCCACACGACAAAGTGTCAACCCTTGAGTCGGTGAATGGTACTGAACACTTCAACAATACTTCAAAACACATTATGGCCTCCCAGCATGAAGACAACTCACAAGCGACTACGCCCGCTGATGCAAAAATCGATCTACCAACTATCGCAAGTCGCATCAAGAGTGGTCAAATCACTCGAGTAGTTGTCCTGGCCGGCGCTGGGATCAGCACTGCTGCTGGCATACCAGATTTCAGATCGCCAAAGAGCGGTCTCTACGACAAACTGGCACCCCTGAGGCTTCCTTTCCCAGAGGCAATTTTCCACATCAGCTACTTCTCCCACTCTCCCGAGCCTTTCTATGCGATCGCGCGAGCTCGCCATCCTGGAAATCTCAAACCAACTATTGCCCACTCATTCCTGGCACTCCTAGCGAAGAAGAATGTGCTCCATTTTGCCTTTACACAGAACATCGACGGCCTTGAGCAGGACGCGGGCGTTCCTGCGGACAAAATGCTTTGGGCACATGGGAACTGGAAGAGTCAGCATTGCTGGAAATGCAAAGCCGAATACCCGGACGATCTGATGAAAAAGGCGATTCGTGAGGGCGAAGTGCCTTATTGCCTAAAGCCTGAATGTGGCGGTGCAGTCAAGCCCGATGTTGTATTTTTTGGACAGTCTCTTCCCCTGGAGTTTGATGAGAAAGAGAAACTCGTGCCGGAGGCAGACCTTATGCTTGTCATGGGAACGAGTTTAAAGGTTGCTCCTTGTTCACGTCTCCCGCGACTCGTCAAAGAGGGGACTCCGCGAATCTTGATCAACTTGGAAAGATCTGGGGATCTTGGGAACAGAAGCGAGGATGTTTGTATCCTTGGTTCTTGTGATGATGGTGTGCGCAAATTTGCGGATGAGCTTGGCTGGAGAGAGGAATTGGAAGCCCTCTGGAAGAGAACAGTCGAGGCAAAAAAGGACGATGAGAAACTTGAAGGGGGCCCAAGTCTTGATGAGTGCATCGCAAAAGTGGCGAGCCAGATGGACACCCGGATGAAGATTTCGGCAGGTCATAAACGCATGCTGGAGAGCCATCTGAGTGAGAAATTTGCGCAAATGATGGCAAAATCTGCATCCACCACTGAAGTTTGAATAGCTTCAATCTATTCTATCGATTTCAGATTCCAAAGTCTGAATTTCTAAGAGACTTCCAATTCATGGTGCCACCGGGTAAATCGCCCGCGGCTGTGAGTGAACAACTCGGAATGATGCCATGATGATGCACAACGCCATCTCTATCACAATATCAGATTATCTACAAAAATACATCCCGAAGATTCTCATCGATGAAATTCTCATATTCAAACTCTTTCTCGCGTCTCTCGCTCCAAATGCGAACGCTCTTCACAAATAATGTCCACCCAGAAGAAGAACGACCTCCCTTACATCCACCGCTACATCACCACCCACAGTTCCGACGGCGAAGCAGTATTTGTCTCCCATGCCCAGATCCCCGATTACATGCCCTCACAGCCCGCCGGCGAAGATGGCGAGATTGCCCTCCTCTACGCCACCACAAATGTCCCCGCCAATATTGACGACGAAGCCGATATAGCAATGTACGACGAGTTTCTCCACCAGCCACCGGGGCTGACAACAGAGGAGGGAACCGCGTTCCGGATGATCGACCTTCGACCAGGTAAAATTACACCGATGCACCGCACTGTGAGCATTGACTACGGGGTGGTCGTCGAGGGTGAAGTCGATTTAATCCTGGACTCGGGGGCAAGTCGGCATCTTCGACGTGGTGATGTTAGTGTACAGCGGGGCACGGCACATTCTTTTCGGAATCGGAGCTCGTCTGAATGGTGTCGGATGCTGTTTGTATTTGTGCCGATGCAGAAGATTACGATTAAAGGGAAGGAGTTTGGTGAAGAGATGTACGATGAACAGTTTGACAAGCACGGGGAGGATTGAGATTTATGCACTCCATCACTTCATCTCTTCATCACCGCCCAGGATGTTACAGTACAGCCTTTGAGCGACGACTTGACTCTCCGAGAGAATTGATTTGACACTCTATTTATCTGGTTGGATCTTACTATTAGCGGTTATCCAACAAAAGTCAACGTACATATCGAAAGAGACAAGAGGTGGTTAAACTAAATCGCGTCCGAGATTGAGGTGTATAAAATTGCAATGCAACATCGAAAAGTTTTTGGACTTCATTTGTTCGAGTTTTGCCGACTACGCACGAAAGCCAGCTTCCTCTGAATGCTACCAACATCGCGTCCGACGAGAGCCCGTTTGTCATTTACAACGGGACAATTTATCGGAACCAAGTCCCTTAGGTATTGCTATCTTCCTAGGGAGGTAACATTTTCTATATCATTAGAGGTCTCTGTTAAAGTTTATCCTTTTTCGCTACCAAGACTACTAACTCTGCGCATTGATAGGACCAACAGATATATTTCTCTATCTGCATTCTCCAACTTAGCAGGGCTCTTTAAGAATGCTGTGATTATATAAAGCTTCCCTGACAAATAATCTGCAAGTTTGTGTAAGTCAAATTTACGCTGCATCTGTTGTGGCTGGCTGCCATTAACAAGAATCTGGATACAGTCACGTCCTTAATCAAATTGCTCGTCTCATGGCATGTCAAACCCGTAAAAACCAATTTAACTCAATTCATCATGGAAATTAAGACTGAATGATGTTTCGATAATAGCATCATCAGTAATAGTTTGGTGTCGTTCCGGGGTATTTAAGGTACTTACAGACCGAGTAGATATTTCCGCACAGCCACAAAACATACGGGCGAAGCTTCACTTCCGTAAGATTGAGCCAGTGACAGTAATAATTAAATATGTTGGTTTCTGTCATGGACCAATTTGGTAAAAATTTTCGGTAAGAGCAATCGGGTGCGGGATTTATGTTTGGTACATGATGAAACTACAGCTGGTGGAATTATCTTAGGTTTTTCTTTACTTCATTCTATCTTTTTAGCGAAAGCCTGGAGAGATTATAGTGACTCCATTTGAATACTGTAACTAATCGAAAAGAACTTCATGAAATACTACAAAGACATAACATCAGCTAACCTCTGATACAGTCTCATTGACATGATACTGTTATACACAATCCAAGCGCGAATAAAACGTTCAATGCCTATTGCAAATAATCTGCAGATAAATCAACATAAATTCGCCCTCCAAATTTATCTATATTGACATCAAAATCCGAGAATGTGTACTCCCTGTGTACTCATACTGATTATGAAAGCAGAGTTGCCGTAAATGGGAGAAAGCTTCTTCGCTCCTAATATTTGTTCTGTGAAAGAGCCAATTGACATAATCTATGATGGCTGCCGAGACCTTGCAAAGGTCATAGTGATTGCATTGCCTCTAAGGCTGTTATGTGATTTAATAACTGCGAACGGGGTGCTTTGCCATACTTGTGAACTTCTCTTTACGAAGCGCCGTGACCTAGGCAGGGCAAACTGGGTACAGAGTACATGCGTCACCGGTGTGGCCCTATTCTCTATGGGCGCGCAGATATTGAGACCGCCACCAAGGCGAGCAACCAAGGCGAGCAACCAAGGCGAGCAGCGAAGGCGAGCAGCGAAGCATAATTCTCATCGTGCACGTGAAATCTCAATATTTTCATTAATTAATTCCACTACCTATCAGGATCTCTAACACTTTTTGTCTATCGCGTAAATAGTGAGTGATATCCTTAGTAGGGTTCGCAAAAGGAAATTTACGCCGTAGAGTGAAAACCGAATTCTATCGCTGCCAGGAGTGCCCACGTGGCATGCTCGTACTATTCAACTACTTGATATAGCCAGGGGCAATTTCCTTTAGGTTGACGACATTAATAAATACCGACAAGTCATTGGTTTGGACCTTCGAATTAACGCCATGTCCACAGTCTAGTCAAAACGGTTAAATTACGAGTTCCAAAGTTCCAAACCACGTGCACAAGCACGTGTTAACGGTTGGCTCTTGATCTACAACCTACTTTAAGCGAGGCCTAAGGTTCGGCTTTGTCTTCCATCTGTTTGTATCCATTCCACCAGGCCTTTAAGAATGTTGTTCAATTGGTCGATCATGCCTCACACCGCAGAGCTCAGCGTCCAACCGCCTGGTCTGGGACTGAGCTGGCAGTAGAAATTGGACTGATCGTCCGCTTTTATTTCCCTCTCGTTCGCATTCCACCACCTCATTGAGATTAACCATGCCTTCCATCATGAGCACTATGAGAGCTGCGATCGTGATGGCCTTTGCTGCCACCGCTCTGGCGGCTCCCCCTGCCAACCCAGCCCTGTGCAATGCCAAGACTGCGCCTATCCAGATTCGCCTAGCTTATGCCGGTCATAACGGCATGGCCGTCAGCTGGAATACCAATGAGCAGTTGGCTAACCCTACTGTTTACTTCGGTAAAGATATTAGAAAGCTCAACCGCTTCGCCTCCTCCCAGATCTCTACCACCTACCCAACGTCGGCCACCTGGAACAACCATGTTGTCATCAAGGGTCTGGAGCCCGATACGACTTATTACTATCAGCCTCAGTGCGGTAACCAGACTTACACCTTTACGACCCCGCGTCCCGCGGGTGAACAGGTCGAATTCAACTTCGCTATGGTCGGCGACATGGGTACCTTTGGCCCCGATGGTCTTAGCACTACCGTCGGAAAGGGTGCTTCCAACCCTCTTTTGCCCGGTCAATTGACCACCATTCAGTCCCTGGCGGACTTTAAGAACAGCTATGAGTTCATTTGGCACGGTTGGTTGCTCCTATGCAAAGAAAAAAAAAACTCGTCTTTTCGTTCGCTCATGTTCCTATAGTTGGTGATCTTGCCTATGCCGATGCTTGGATCAAGGAAGAGACCAGCGGATATATTACTCCTCTTAACGAGACCGATGGCGGTGCCGAATACGATAAGATCCTCAACGACTTTTACAGCGAGATTGAGGTACTTTCAAGCACTCGCCCTTACATGGTTGCCGCCGGTCAGTTTCCCCTTCATCACTTATCGTTCTTGTCATTGCCTATATAGCTGACCCTAATTCTAGGAAACCACGAGGCAAACTGCGATAACGGAAGTAACCTGGGTGTCTGCCCCCCTGGCCAGCTGAACTTCACTGGTTATCGTGCTCACTGGAACATGCCCTCCGCCGAGTCCGGCGGCGTGGAGAACTTCTGGTACTCCTTCGACTACGGACCGGTGCACTTCGTTACCTTCAACACCGAGACCGACTACCCCAACGCTGCTGACGAGCCTGGAGGTGAAGGAGCTGAGGATGCTGGTCCTTTCGCTCCTGGCGGCACCCAGCTTGCCTGGTTGAAGAAGGATCTCGCCTCCGTTGACCGCAAGAAGACCCCTTGGGTTGTTGCTGCTGGTCACCGCCCTTGGTATGTCAGTTCTGCTAAGTGTGTCGAGTGCCAGGCCGCTTTCGAGCCCATCCTCTATCAGTACGGTGTCGACCTCGTCCTTTCTGGCCACAAGCACTTTTACGAACGCCACGCCGCCGTCTGGAATAGTACCGCTGAAGAGATCAACGCCGACCCCACTTACCCCTGGTACATTGTCAATGGTGCCGGTGGCCACTACGATGGCCTGGACACTCCCGCCACGCCGTATGCCCCTACCTCTCGCAAGGTCGTGTCTGCCTACGGCTGGAGCTTGTTCACCGTCCATAATAGCACCCACTTGACCACTCAGTTTGTTGCTAGCGGCAACAACACCGTCCTTGATACTGCCACTTTGGTCAAGAACCGCAAGTGCTAGATCAACATTTTACTAAAATAATGGAATTTTGCCTAGTGCTGTACTATCTTGGCTTTTTGTCGCTTCTAGGCAGGGCTGTGTTTTTAATTCTTCGTGCATTTTCCCCAGAGGAGTCACACGATTTACATGTGCATTCTGAATCTATATGTTGTCAGATATTGAAACGATAGAGATATCCAAATTATTTGCATAGCACAAATGACCCAGGCCCTCCATTTTTGCGTTATTACTTCTAGTGTGATATTTTGTTAGATGAAACGAGATTAGAAGATCGCGAACCTCAAAAAACAGGGGTACTGTGAAAGATAAGGTCCACCAAAAAGCAGGTCACAGCATAAACAGTATTATAGGGCGAAGCGCTCTGTTGGGTATGGACTAAACATCGACTGAGTGCTCAATAGATGCCTTTGATCAACCGCTGAGCCTGACTCTGAGCGCCCTCATAAAAGCGGTGGCAGCTAAGATAGGAAAGCCCCACCCGGCAGAGGTAAAATGGTACGGAAAGTGTTCTACGTATGCCCCGATCTAACAATGGCCACATTGTCGGAGGGGGTGGAGTTTTTGTCGCATGCGTGCAGCTATCAGCTGAATTATCAGTGATTTAGACCCGCCAGAGTTCTGGAAAGATACAGCTGTCCAAACACCCAGCATCAGATAGTTCTCCTATTGTCTTAGTCAAGGTAGATAACAAGTTAAGCAGGTTGTCAAAGGTCCGTCACATTCCTCATCCGGACTAGCACCACCATCATTGGTCGACGGAAACATCAATGCTAGCCGAAGAATGCAACCCAACCTTTTTGGGAAATGGAATGTGACTCTGAGGTTAACTCATGATCTCAAGTTGACACAATTGCTCGGGTCATTCAGTATAGTGTTCTTCAATCATCCATCGGGAAATGATCGTCTGCTCGGCAAGCCGGTCACTAAATCTTTCAAAGCCTTGACCCGGCGAGAAGTGAGAGCGCTATGAAATCTAATCATCCCATAACTACCCTACATATGGAACCACTGCTTCGTTCCAATCCATCCTTTAGATGCCATTTTGCAGAACCATGGGTTGCTTGGCTTCTGGATATCCGCGGTCCTAATTTCTCCTCTGCTCATTGCAGTCATCCATGGAGACTCTCACTCTCAATCCCCACACGTCAGGAACAGGCCCAGATCACTTAGAGACCGAGGTGAGGGTTCCATTAATTTCGTCACCACTCGAAATGTAACCTTCAAGTGGTCTTGGAAGACTCTCGCTATATCTTCTCGTAGAAATGACAATTGGATAGTTTATTGCTATTGTTTCACTTGCTGCATTCTACTTTGCACCAATTCACGCCGAACTCAAGCATTTCCCTCCCGTCAACTGAGGAGCACGATCGAAATGCGCCACTCTTTCACTTCTCTCTCTCTTTTATTCGCTATCTCAGCTTCCCTTGCCCTGGCTCAACAGCCCACACCAGCGTCACAGAGCGCAGCCACGCCAAGTGATAGCACACAATGTGCTTCTCAGGAGTCAGTAGCCATCGTATCATCCACAGCGAAAGAGGAATATTTACTAACATCAGGCAGAGTCGTGGATAGTTGCGTTGCAATCATGAAGAAGGCTCTTCAAAAATGCGCGGCGGATAATTGGGACTGCAAGTGCTCTGGGTCAGCAAATATCGCAAAGTGAGTCCGGTTTTGACTTTCACCCTCCCTTTATCTCAGTCATTCTGAATACTGATGCATGTCAAAAAAGCTGCTACGTGAACTGCCCCGATACCCCAGACTATATCGCCGCCCAATCATCCAGCGCTTCTGACTGTGCTACCGCCAATGCTTACGACAAGGGACACACAATTGTACCAGACACATGGAAGACGATGGACTTTCACAATGATGTTCATCCCACGCCCACAAGTGCTGGCAGTGATGTGGGCCCGACGTCCACGGGTGCAAAGATATTGGACACTCATAAGGAATCGGCCCAGCCGTCTAAGGGGGCTGCGAATGTAAAGGCTACAGGGAGCTGGCTTGCTTTAGTGGGGTTGGGGATTGGCGCTTTCTTCTAGGGGAAGGGCTGAAAGCCTCGATCATTGTATTCAACCATCGTTATAGAAACTTATTCTTCTGTCATTCCCGCATCATGATACGAATTCGGGGATCCAGCGGAGTGCCCGCTATTCCACAGTTACAGTAACCTTGGACTTGTCTAGGACAAAAGGATGATGATCAGTACATTTCCCCATATCAGCAGCATTTAGACTTACAGAACGCGATGTGGTCTTTGATGTTCATCGCCTTCTCATATGGATTGGCGTAGTACCAAGCTGCGTCCTTGATAACGGTGTCTAAGAGACTCGCTTCAGTAAGAGAATACACATGACCGAGATACCAAGTCACATACCGCCATTCTTGATCGAATAGTACTCTGCCTCGCCCTTCCAGGGACAGAATGTCTTCGTATCCGAGTTCACAAAGGTGCTCTGATCTTTGATAGCAGAGCGCGGAAACTACCGGAATTAATCACCTCGGCATGAGATGGATCTCTTTGGGTGCCTTTAACATACGTATACATTGCCCTCGACTGTCTCCCAGGCGTCGGCTTCAGCCACGACGGTGTCACCCACTTTGGCTTTTGCGGTCGGCATCGTGGTCAATCTTGTGTTTATATTCTTGAAAGTGGTCAGGTCAGGACTGAGGTTCAAAAGATGGAAGTGGGTTGGGGAGTCAGCAAGTGTCTGGATGGCAAGACATTCACCGTCACGGGTCTTTCGGGTGCGGGGAAGTGGGCTACCTAAAGTTTGGACACGGAGCTCCAGTAGTCCAGGAAGAACTGCAAGGCGACTTGATGACCTGAGCAGGAAATTGACAAAGCCTGAAAGACATTGTGGGGCTAGTCAAGCTTTCGGACTTAACCTTCGATGCCCGAGTCATGCCGCTGGATTATTAATTGGAGCCTATCCTTGAGAGCAGCCTCACCTACACCCATTTCACGAATCGTCTACCATTCTTCAAGCCTAGCATAGAGGTCCACTTAGGTTTAGTCGAGTATTAATTCTCTTTTTAGTTTGAATCTCAGGAACCTGTCTGCTAGCGTGAAACGTTTTGGATTGGAAGCTTATAAATTCCCTGATTAGCAATCATACTCCACGGTGCGAGCTCAAATGCCTCAAATGCAGAAATTGCTTGTAGGAGATGAGGCACTACAGTGATCAAGCCGAGACTATAAATTATAGTATTTTTTTAAATAGGGGTCCTGCAAAAATCAATTCCTCTCTTGAGATCATCTCCTCAACTCCTTCATCACCCTCCCATTGCATTGCCAATAACCCAATAATGGACGTCCCCATCCGTCGCGTGATAACCGCCCACGATTCCAAAGGCACCGCCTACTTCGCGTCCGACGAAGTGCTTGTTCCCTATGATCCAAATACTGCGCCTGAATTTACCGTCCCCGGTCCAGACTCCGGCTTCGGCGTCGTCCAGATTCACCGGTCGCGCGGCTTCCCAGCCGATAATATGCGCGAATTGCCCGACCCGAATCGAACTCTCGTTCCTCTAGCTGATACCAAGGGTCCATCCTGTCGCATCATCGACCTCCCTTCTACTGAGACCGGATGGATGCACCGGACTTTGAGCTTAGACTACTTTGTTGTTCTCTCTGGGACACCGGGTCTAATCATCGACGGTGGGGTGGAGAAGACTCTCAAGCCGCACGATGTTGTTGTGTGTCGGGGGACCAACCACGAATGGGTGAATCGTGGCAAGGATGTTGCTAGGTTGTTTGCTGTGGTTGTTCCTGCCGGGGAGATTGTCACGGAGGACGGAAGGAGATTGGAGAAGACGCCAGCAGGACCTATCTATGACCCTTCGGAAGAAGACTAGGGGAACCCTGAAGGCAGAATGTCATCTCGATCTTTGTTCAAATTCGGTTGTGCCTATGGGCACTATGCGATTATAGCATATTATACAATTAGAATGGCTTCCAGGAGAAATTCGAACGCGATCGAACACCCCAAGTACTATAAGCATTTTTCGAGTCTTGTCTTTTGACGAAGGGCCAATGACTTGCAAACCCACTCTACAAGCGAAGCTTTATACTTTAGGATGAAGTTAGAATGCAGAGTTTAATCAGTTAATATCTTTAGAACTTCAACCTATTGTTGATGGCACAAAACGTCCCCCACCCTACGAGTGGGGGCCTTCTATCATCGTGTTTCTCGGAGTTATTCCGAGTAGATATTACTCCATGCCCACCCCACGCGGGGTCATTCCAAATCTCAAATTTCATCACATTTGGCTTTATCTGTACATATCCAGCATTGACAGAATGGAGTTCCAACAGCCTTCGTGCGATATCCGATCTGTGTGACTTGGTAATATAGAGCTAACAGAAGCAGACATATCCTCGTCACCGGTTCCACCGGCTTCATCGGTGCTCATGTCGTCGATAACCTCCTGGCTCGTGGTTTGTCTGTTCGTGGGGCGACGCGATCGGCCGCGAAGGGGGAGCAGATGAAGGCTGCTCGTCCACAATATGCCTCCAAATTGGATTTCGTCGTGGTAGAGGACTTTACCAACATTGGTGTCTTTGATGCCGCGATGGAGGGCATCGATGCAGTCATTCATGTTGCGAGTGTATGTTCATCCTCAGAGTGGGCACTTCCATGACACTAACAACATTTGCAGCCATTCTTCTATAATACCACCAACAACGAGCAGGAACTCATTCTCCCCGCTATCAACGGCGTCAAATCAATTCTGTTTGCCTCGGCCAAGCCAGGGAGTAAAGTCCAACGTATCGTGTTGACATCTTCTTTCGCCTCCGTGGTTGATATCGACAGCAACCCCCCTCCTGGTTTCACGTATACCGCTGCTCACTGGAATCCTCTTACATATGAAACTGCCATCAACCCCAAGTCCAGCTCCGTGGTTGCATACCGCGGATCGAAAAAGTTCGCAGAACTTGCCGCGTGGGAGTTTGTTAAGAACGAGAAGCCCCAGTTTGACCTTGTCGCACTCTGTCCTCCTATGGTCTTCGGTCCAGTCGTTCATCCGGTCCCCAATGCTGACCAACTGAACGAATCCAACGCAGTCCTTTGGAGCGTGGCTGCAGGCGTCGATCCCATCCCCGCAATCCGCGTGCCTGCTTGGATTGATGTGCGTGATCTCGCCGAGGCACACGTTCAAGCCCTTCTTATTCCTGAGGCCGGTGGGAAGAGATTCATCCCTGCATCCCCTGAGCCGTTCTCGTATGAGTATGCAGCGGATATTATGAAGGAGACGTTTGATTGGGCCAAGGAGTCCGTTACTAGCAACTACAAAGCTGGAGAGAAGCCACATGCCTCCTACGGTGTTGATGGGGAGACGGTGGCTCGGGAGCTTGGTGTGAAGTATCACAGTTTCAGAGATACGGTCGTAGACTTTGTTAAGCAAGTAAAGGAGACCCTTGCTTAGGTATTCACGAAGATTCAGACCAGTCCTCCCGAATCATGGAAGCTGCTTTCTCTGCGATGGCATACACAGTTGCTTGGATGTGTGCACCGACTTGCAGAGGCATGATGCTAGCGTCTATAACACGCAAGCCTCGCACTCCGTATACTCGTAACCGTTCGTCAACGACCCCAGCCTTTGCTTTTTCTCGTTCTCCCATCGCACAGGTACCAACCGCTAGATCAAAAGTTAGTGCACGGTTCGATAGCAGGAAAGTCATCTTGTACATACGGTGCCAGTCTGTGACTGTATAATTTGAGACAAGTTGCTCGTAAACACTTTGTTCAGAGTTCGTCTCATCAGGCACAGGTGGAAAGACCCTTTTCTGGATGATTTTTTTGAGTGGTTCCGTCTGCGCTATTGTGCTCACCATTCTCTGGCCGAAAGCCATAATCTCCTGGTCGATCTTTCCAGGTCCCAGGAAATACCTCGGATCAATGATAAGCTTGTTTGTCGATGGTCCTTTTCTGGAGTTGCTTGTCCTGTAGTGGTATGTGAATGGAGCCTCGAGAGAATGGATACTGCAGCATCTGCAGCAAACTTCCATATTTCTTTCCCGGCTCTGACTTATGGTAAGTGCTCCGGTTTCCTGTATCAATAATATACTCGAGCTGACCCCACGATTGCCGTGTTGATTCGAATTGCTCAGCGAGAAGATCGTCCTGCAGACGGCCTGTCTCTCGGGCAATCTTCGGGGCGGGTTGTGCAATTGGGCAAGTTCACTTGGAGACGCCACTTGTGTGAGAGGGAAATAAACCACAGAGCAGGGGAGGCCCTGTCTTTGAAGCGCAGTAATTTCTGTCAGCAGTCTCGCGCAAGACGTCATCATACAGAATCTCGTCGCGAGACGAAAGGGTGGGCAGTACTTCGAATAAAGTCGCGATCACTGTGCAATCGTCAGATTCGACTCTGATCTCTGATTTGAAGAGTATCGAGACGGGGAGATAGGTCATACTCATATGATCTTGCAAATTCTCTCCAATATTCATATTCTCGATCTTCACATCGATTCCAGCCACCTCGAGGACCTTTCTTTGACAAATGCCCGAGAGCTCCAATAGCTGTGGTGACTGTATGCTCCCGGCGAATAGAATCACCTCGTGTGCAGCTTTGACATCCTTCACCTCGTCGCCATATGCACTTTGGCACCGGTTGCATGCCATTTGCTAGTAACCATATCGATAAGTACTTCCAGCACAATTGCGTTAGTCAGTACAAGCAAATTCTGTCTTTCTGCCAAAGGCGCATAGTAAGCCGATCTATACCTGAGCTCTGAATGTCCATTGCGCCTCTGATTGAGCTCTTAGTATCATGTTAAACTTGATCGTCTATAACCTATGAAATTCCGTAATTATTATTATTGGTAGGACAGTGATCATAGGTTGGGCCTAGGGGTGGACTCTTATACTATGTAGCTTTCCTCGGCGTAACTACATAGTACCACGTTAGCATAGCGTACTTAGGTTAGACATATTTACCACTATCTCACCTTCTAGGCCGTTAATATAATATTCCTATGGCTCCCTTATATATGATACGGCTGCTAAGGCTGTATATGCCTGCCACTATTTAATCTTATAAGGATCGGTATAATCACAGATACCGCGAGTAACGACGCAGGGCAAGTCCGACACTAAATCGGATACCTCAAAAAATAACGCTCCTATCGTCAACATTAGCTCATCGCTTATTCCATTGGACCGTGTTTGATAATCTGATTTCCCGAAGAAATGATACCGTAGTAGGTTTTCGGATCGCTACTCCCACATGGAGGCCTCGTTTCTTCCCATTATTTTTGACACCTATCGCAGCTATCTACTATATGCGGATAATCGTGCTCTGGTTTAAAGAGTCGATCAGTCTTTAAACTAGGCCGGCTAAACGCTTTTCGGTTTCGTGCGCTTCTCTCGACCGCGCTACGCAGATACTCCGGGTAGCGGTGACCATATAGTCATTTAGTAACCCTTACGTCGGGGATCGCCTCTAGAAGTAATCGAGATAGACTGCTTGAAGACCTAATAACATAGTGGGCACAAGCGAGGCTATCAAGATAACATTAATATACCCCTCTACAATTGCTATTAGTTTAGTATAGCTAATCACGACATCACCAAGCCGTATATCATATTGAGCCGACGGGGCTCCACCCCCCAGACCAATTATCAGCACAAAACGCAAGGTTAGTAATATACGGACCATATTCTCCACAACATTAGCAGCGCTAGAAGTGCCATAAACTCCCCCAGGAAGGCAGGCAATCAAAATATTGTGTTTTGCCAATCTGGCCCAAGATGTAGGTGCTTAAGTCTCCTACATCTTGCTCCTCGAGCTTCTCGAATTCCTCGTCCAGCATTTTGACGGTAGGGTCTGCCTCAATCGAAAGAGCGCAGATCCAGCCAATATGGAAATCATCTCGTGGAGGGCCGGAAATATCGAAGGCCTAACCGCCTAGGGTAGTTGACCACGCTGGGTGGAATCAAAAAGGTTGATGAGCCGTCAACTCGACCTCGAGCAAGAGGAGCCTCATGGCGGTAGCAGATCGTCGCCAGCACAGGCTCTCTTCAGCTGAATATTAGCCCAGCCAGCAGCGCGGCAAGAGATAATTTGCTATGCCTGCAGATCACGCGCGCGTCACGTGTGTCCCGCCTCCAGTCTGCGGGTATGCTTCATCGCTGTCCATGCACTCCGTATGGTCTATTCACTATGCAATCTATTTGCATGCATTGTCGCAAGCTATCTTCCTTACTATAGTATCAAACTTGCCACGACTGTCGTCGAGCACAGTGGATACTTGCACCCAACTTGAGTCATGACGAGAAATCCGTCCACCACGGCCAACTTACTTGCTGCTCTAATACTAGTAACTCATCTTCCGGATATTATCTTGACAGACAAACCCCGCGGCGAGCACTCTGAACACTACACGAAACGTCACGTATCGCGGTCCGTATCACATCTTTTGGTGCCTAGTGCTTTTTATGGTTAGTTTTGCCGTTCCCAGCTTAGCGCCCCGAGTAATACGAGTTTCTGATGACTGATAACCTCCTCTCTCAGCGGGGCTGAGGGTGACGAACGTTCTATGTAACAACACCTCAACAACTTATGTTCATCACTAGGCCGCATAAGTAACCAAGCCAAGGCCGCTTCCTCTACAGGGTATCGGGCTACTGAGTTAAAGGTAATGAGCGATCGATGCCGCGTTCCAAAGCTGCCGAGGGACATGAAGCAGGTGTGACTGATTCTTTGAAATAGGGAGTGCCCAAGCAAGAGCCTCCAATGGCCGAAACTCAGCAAAAGATCCATCCCCAGGTTCCCACCTGGCGCGCTATTCTCAACAATGACCAGAAAAGCTGGGTCTTGTTCGAACACGGCACCTGCGTGATCTTCACAGAGCCAACAACGGACCTGGTCGCGGACGCCAGGAAAATCCTATCCACCTGGGGCCCTGTGATTGTCGGCACCCCTGCGGCCGATTTCAATATCATCCATCTTGACAACCCTCTGATGGGCTGGGTGGTGACTGGACATCATCCTGATGTGTTGAACTATGTGTCTCAAGATTCCACAGAGTCAGGGACGCCTGATGTCATGGTCGGGTTACTAGGCAGAGGAAATCGTGACCAAGATGCTCATTCATTGAAGGTGATTCATATAGAGGACAACCATACCAACGGAAGTAAAGTATAGAGTCACGTTTTCAGGAAATGGTGCTCTCTATATATACCTTATTTATGTTATAAGGACCAAACCTTGTGTAGAGAAGCCCTATTTACAACACCGGAGGATTCCAATCGTTTGAGAAGTGGGCATCTACACCTCAATGCAGACAGTCAAGGAAACGTATGTCGCTAGCTAAGCCCTCTGATCCAATAATCCCCCTTCCTTCTGTCTCTTTTCCCTTCAGAATATATCTGACGCGAATATAGCCGGGACAAAAAAGCATGTATCAAATACACGATCGCCGAACCGGTGGAGACCAGCGATGGTGTTGACGACTATGCTGAATATGCATTCGTTCTCCGTGAACGTATTAGCACGTGATACCTTTACCTAAAAGACGGACCCATACTAATAGTATTATTAGACCGGAATACCGAGGAGGTGATCCCGTACATAGACATCAAATCGGAAGGCCTGCGCGACATCCTGCGTGCGGTGCTGAACGATGTCGAAGCCATTAGTCTGATAAAGGAGAAGCTATCGGCAATCATAATAGTCTTATTCCCACCCGACGGTAACGCTGAGGTAGATCTAGATCGAGCAAAACGTCCTTTTTCATTTCCTCCTAGAACTCGACAAATACGTGGAGAACATAGACAACAGTTCGGATCATAAATCGGCAGCGGCGTAGCAATTCTATTTGCTTTTTGACTATCTTAAGTAAGCATAAACATCTAACTAGTTAGTTATCTCGTAGCGTCTCTCGTTAATGTTGCAGCACGGTCATATTACTTATGACCTTCTTTAAGTGCTTTTTATGCCTACCTAGTGGTCATTTTTATACCACAGATATTAGCACAAAAGAGCCGCGATATTGTATTCGACGCGGGGGAAAAGGTAATATAAATCAACGAGACGTGGTGGAATCTTAAATACCGATTCTGTAACATACTACCGTAGCATTCCTTTCGCGTTGCTCTTGGCCTTGATTGGTCACATCTCAAAGGGCACAGTAAGATCGGGGTCACGTCCTGCATTAGCTCGCGGGGGGCTATCTGAGATACGTTGCGACTCCTGAATCAAAAGTTTCATCACGATGGTCGTTTGGACTGGTTTAAATTTGACCACACACACCGACTACTACGCCCACATTTTACTCCCGACTACCTTGTCGACAGCGTGCAAACGTTCCACGGCATAAAACATCTGCTTGCAAGATGACCACCGTGGCGAGCACCCTCAAGCTCGAACCAGTGACTCTCGACGATTGCCCCGCCATCACCGAGCTATGGTTTTCAGCCTTCACAAAGCCTGAAATGCGACGCTTCTGGCCTTACACGCCAGCCGTACGCCAATGGTGGACCGATGCCAACCGCCACGACATGATCAACAAGCCCTTCCAAAAGTACGTCAAAGTGGTAGATACAGAATCCGTCGATGACCAGGGCCGCCCGCGGATAGTTGCGTATGCGAAATGGGACTTGTCCATGCTTGCCGATCGGGGGTCCCGTTGGCCCCCTTGGCATGAGGAGCAGCCTGGGGACGAATGCGAGGCGTTCTCGCGCGGGCTCGATGAAGATCGGATTCGTGTTATGGGCGAGCAGAAGCATTATTGTAGGATTTGACCCTGGCTTTGCCGTGCTTGTTTATCGGTGTAATTTTTTTTGGCTGATCTCGATATCAGATCTTGACATGCTGGCTACGCACCCGGACTATAGAAAGCGAGGGGCGGGTTCTATGCTCGTCCAGTGGGGTTGTGATCTGGCCGATCGACACGGGGTCGGGGCGTATGTGGATGCTAGCAAGGCTGGGGCGCCCTTGTATGCGAAGTTTGGGTTTGTGGATTACTCTGAGCCTGGCACTTCGAAGGGGGTTGCCGCGATGGCTCGAAAGACCAAAGTATAGATCATGGGTTAAACCGTTCGGAATATTGTCCCTTCATGGCACCGGCCGAGTTTGAAAGCAAAACTCATGCGCTGCTTAAGAGTCGTCATTTAAGTAGGATTAGCTCCTGAAAGAAGGAATTTTGAAGGTCAAGTGAAGTTGAAAGCAGACAATGTGTAAATCCACTGAATCTGAAAGGAGACCATGCGCCCAACATCTCTACCTTCATGGCTATAAAGGCTACAAATTACTTGATGCCGACGTGTAGATAAGGAGGCCACTTCATAATGATGGTGGCTTCGGCTAACTCTCGGAATCAGTGTCACAGTAAGCCATAGCTGACCAAACTCTCAATCTTCAACTATGGATAATTCCTTTCCCCGCTCAATGCCCAGCGTTGCCCGCCCCACGCTTGACAAACAAACAAGATGCTGTTGCGCTCAAGTGTAAACTCTCGCTGATGCAAGGCAGGTCTTGGAGGTCTATTTTTGCCTTCTTCCCCGTTTTCAAGCCCCTGGGACACTAACCCTGCAGCTTGGCCGTCACCTAAAGACAACCAGTCATGAGCATCGCAAAGCAGCCCTTCTTCCGGCTCGTTGAGATAGCCAAGATGGGCAAAACTGCGGCAACGGATTCATTTGGCTGAGTACGGTGAAGATTGACATTGCAGAAATACGTCGCAGGGGTTTCTACGCGATGCTGCGCCTCGGCGTTTTTTCACCCCCGCTGCTTGCAATCTCACTTCATCAAGTGTGCCGCAACAGCACGTACTTTCCACTTACTGGATATCGAGGGTATATAGATTGATGCAAAGAAACCAGCCCAGCTGGATTTGATTTGTGATGTTGAGACCGACCATTGACAACTGGAATAAAGCTGCGGACGCCATGCCTCAAACTGCGACCACGCAAACGCCCCAGGCTCCACCTCGAAGCCCAACCCGCCATGCAGACCATCTTGGTTTCTTGGAAGTACTCTTTACTGGAGACTGGTCGTTGATTAGCTAGGGACTCCTTCGGACTAGCTATGCTTCTCAAGAAGACCAGGGATAGCTACAGCAGGATTCACTGCAGACTAATCCCGAAGCTTCTAGGCTTATGCTGCCAAGCCCGACATCATCTGAGGTTTTACCCGAACTCGCCGGTCCTGAATGGGGCATCTGCACATCGGCGCCCGTCCAGACCAACGCAATTACCAAGCAACATGGGCTCGACTCTTTCGGTTGGAAAGCAGCACCTTGTAGTGCGCCAGGAGATAAATCCACTTTATGCACCATCTGGTCGGTTCTTGGTCCTCCTTTTGTAGGCTTTTTCTCCGGCTGTGTCCGGGAAGTTCCTCCAACTTCCAAGATGGTCAATGGCCGTTGCAGGATTTCAGCCGGCGGGCGATCTTTTCCTCGCTGTGCTAGTCAAATACAACGATGCTAGTCCAGTTTATGTGATCTTGCAGTGAGCTATTTTATCCTCCGGTGGATACCCGTCCATCACTCCTAATTTCGAGACGAGCCAGAACCTTGTGCTAGAATAATCACCTCCCAGTAGGATTATTGGCAGGCGCAAGTCAGTCGTGCCTGCGTGATGCCCCCCATGTAGTGGTGCCCTTGGCCCTGCATCGTTCGATCGAGTTGCAGTCGTCATTGGCTCCTTCCAAGGATGCAGATGGTCGTCGACTAGACCCTCTTCCCCCGGCATAGCGTCTCTTTTCTCCTACTCTTCCTCTACATACTTATGAGCAAATCGTGCATCCTCTTCAGTTGCGAACAAGGTCATTGCTACTCGCACATATTGTACCCTTTTATATTGAATACCATCCACAGCCCATACAATGCGTGGACTTGCCCTCCTCACGGGCCTCGTTGGCATCGCCAATGCTGCCTGTCCATACATGACGGGCGAGACGTCTGAACTGACTCGTCGTGACGATGGAGATGCCGCAGCAGGTACCGAGGAGTTCTTGTCCAAGTTCTATTTGAACGACGACGATACATTCATGACCTCGGATGTGGGCGGTCCCATCGAAGACCAGAACAGCTTGAAGGCTGGAGAGCGTGGTCCAACTCTTTTGGAGGATTTTATCTTCCGCCAGAAGATCCAACACTTTGATCATGAGCGAGTGAGCTTTCGCATCTCTTCAGGATGAGTGGAAATCTTGAGCTGACACGGCTTGTCACGATAGGTTCCCGAGCGCGCCGTCCATGCGCGTGGTGCCGGTGCTCATGGAGTGTTCATATCCTATGGCGACTGGTCCAACCTCACTGCTGCTTCTTTCCTCTCTGCGGAAGGAAAGAAAACCCCCGTCTTCGTACGCTTCTCGACTGTTGCTGGAAGCCGTGGAAGTGCTGATACCGCTCGCGATGTTCACGGCTTTGCGACTCGCTTCTATACCGATGAAGGAAACTTTGGTATGTACTTCCATCCTCGAAACCTTAGCAGGACGTACATCTAACGGGAAACAGATATCGTCGGCAACAACATTCCCGTGTTTTTCATTCAGGATGCCATTAAATTCCCCGACTTGATCCACGCGGTGAAGCCTCGAGGTGACAACGAGATTCCCCAAGCGGCGACTGCCCACGATTCTGCTTGGGATTTCTTCAGCCAGCAGCCCAGCACTCTGCATACGCTTCTGTGGGCCATGGCTGGCCATGGCATTCCCCGGTCCTTCCGACACGTCGACGGCTTTGGTGTGCACACCTTCCGTCTGGTCACCAATAGCGGTGAGTCCAAGTTGGTCAAATTCCACTGGAAAACTCTTCAGGGCAAGGCCAGTCTGGTGTGGGAGGAGGCACAGCAGGTGTCTGGCAAGAATGCGGACTATATGCGCCAGGATCTGCACGATGCCATTGAAGCTGGCCGCTTTCCAGAGTGGGAGGTGCGTATTCCCATCTTCATTGTCGCCACAACCTGCTAATAACTCGTAGCTTGGTGTCCAAATCATGGACGAAGACGATCAGCTCCGATTCGGCTTCGACCTTCTCGACCCGACCAAGATTGTTCCTGAGGAACTTGTTCCCGTCACCAAGTTGGGCAAAATGCAGTTGAATCGAAACCCAAGAAACTACTTTGCGGAGACTGAACAAGTCATGGTACGTCGCGGTACCGCAGCGCCATCAAGCAAAAGCTGACAAGTCCAGTTCCAACCCGGCCACATTGTTCGCGGTGTCGACTTCACTGATGATCCTCTGCTTCAGGGCCGCCTCTTCTCCTACCTGGACACTCAACTCAATCGAAATGGCGGCCCCAACTTTGAGCAGATTCCCATCAACCGCCCACGCGTTCCTATACACAACAACAACCGCGATGGCGCAGGCCAGATGTTCATCCCCCTGAACCCCAACGCCTACACGCCCAACACGCTCAACAACGGATCCCCGAAGCAGGCGAATGAGACCGTTGGCAACGGCTTCTTCACCACGCCCAGCCGCACAACGAGCGGAAAGCTGCTCCGTGCCGTCAGCTCTACCTTTGAAGATGTCTGGTCGCAGCCGCGCTTGTTCTGGAACTCGCTCGTGCCCGCCGAGAAGCAGTTCGTCGTGGACGCGATGCGATTCGAGAACGCGAATGTCAAGAGCTCCATCGTCCGCAACAACGTCATCATCCAGCTGAACCGCATCAGCAACGACCTCGCCAAGCGTGTTGCCGAGGCGATTGGTGTGGAAGCACCCGAGCCTGATCCGACCTACTACCATGACAATACAACCGCGAGCATTGGCGCGTTTGGACAGAGGTTGTTGGAAATTGAAGGCCTAAAGGTTGGAGTTCTCGCCTCGATTTCGAATGAGTCTTCCATTGCACAGGGTGCAACTCTCCGCAGTGAGCTTACAGATGTTGGCGTCGACGTGGTTGTTGTCGCCGAGCGACTGGCAGAAGGTGTTAACCAGACGTACTCTGCATCGGCTGCCATTAATTTTGATGCTGTGGTTATTGCAGATGGCGCCGAAAGCCTGTTTAACTTTGACTCGTTCACCGCATCGCCCAAGGCCAAGGGCGCAACCTCTTTGTACCCAGCTGGCCGGCCCTTGGAGATTCTTGTTGATGCGTTCCGCTTCGGCAAGCCCGTTGGTGCGTTGGGCAAGGGCGTTGCCGCGCTGGACGATGCGCAGATTTCTGCTGATCGCGACGGCGTGTACCTCGCGGATGCGGCTGATGAGGATTTCGCCAATCATTTGAAGGATGGATTGGCCACTTTCAAGTTTTTGGATCGATTCGCACTGGATGAAGAGTGAACCGTTCAATGTTCGCTCTGAAATTATATTATTAGTATACTTACTGGTGTTGGGGGTGTTCCTTGTCGAGGACATTCCTCTCTGAGTATCGTTATGTCCGTCAAGTCACGACCTTTGTACGTACTACATCCTGCGGGATACACAATGACACCAAAAATGCTAGATCTTATTCTGCTGAATGCAAAATCCAAACAACGGTGTAAACGCTAATATGTACAAATCAATTTGGTCGACTATCGTTAAACCCTTTAGACGATGAGATTACAATCCACTCTTCATGATCTGCTTGTAGCGACGCTCCATGAACGACCGCGAACCAGCCATACTAGCCGCAGTACGAGCATTCATAGTCCGCTTGGCAGACATACCATTCCGACTGCCACCCTGACCCTGGCCGATAATTGCCCACTCAGCAACAGTCGCACCAGTTCCATTCCCAGCCTTAACGTCAACCTCGTCAAGCGCCTGATTACCCACAATAAGCAGCGACGCGAACCGCGCCACAGGCACCGGACTCGACAGCGTCACATTCGTCGTATTTCCCACCGGAATAGCAATAGCATCCAAATCAGTCACCCCCGCCACATACGGATTCGACAGCGTAATGTTCCTCAGTGAACTAACGACCGTGTAATCCGCACTCGGACCGGCCATGTACGTCTGCGCCGGGTCATCCAGGCTCTTGTTGTGGAAGATGACCGTTGCGTTGACGGGGGGTGCTTGCGCCCAGTCGAAGTGGAAGCCCGAGACCATGGCGCCGGCTTCGTTTTCGAGGGAGACGGTTACGGCGCTGGTGTTCGCCGCGAAGGAGGGCTGCCATTTTGTCGACGAGGCGCCGTCGTTGGCGGAGATGGGGAATTGGCCTGGTTGGTAGGTGTCGGTCGACGTGATGGGTTGGCATTGGACCAGATTGTCGGTTATGCTGTTTATGTTGCCGATTTGGCGGTTCGGGATTACGATGCTGCCGCCGTGCACGGGGAGCGTGTAAGATGTGTAGTTTGACTCTGGTCCGGCGTGGACGGTGATGGGGCCGCTGGTGTAGCGCGGGTCAGCGGTTGAGAGGGGCGCAGAGCGCGCGCGGGAGAGTGTGGTGTGCGTCTGGTTTGACCATGCCGAGATGGGGTGCCCGTGCCAGTAGAAGGTGCGGTATTGCAGATAGGGGATTTGCGGCGGTAGGTTGGGGTCGACATGGAGGATGTCGTCCGGCAGTAGGCGGAGGCCTAGGTAGCCGAAGAGCACGACTTGGTTGGAGCCGCCGTGGCCCGTCAGGAAGGGGAAGGCCGGGTGGGTGCCGCCGTTTGTGGTGGAGTTGTCGATGAGTTGTTCCGACATTTGGTAGAAGGGTGCGCGGGCGTAAGGCTTGAAGGCGTATTGTGCGTACGTGTAGGCTGAGCAGCCGGAGGGGGACATTTCGTTGGCGACGGCCGAGAAAATGGCCCAGGTCATGGCGGGTCCGTCGGGGGATTGCTTGTTTGCGTACTGTGTTGGTTGTTAGTTAGCTTTGTCGGGTTCTTGAGTCATCGGGGGTTCAAGGGTGCTCACGTAGTCAAGGTCATTCAGCGAGTCCTGGGTCGTGTAGTTGGTAGTGTAGTCCAACGGATAGGTGTTCAGGACGACATCGGCTTGCTTCACGACAGCACTGCCGTTCATGGTGGTGAACTCTAGGGTCACGCCGTTCTCGCGGATGACCAGGACGTTCTTGGACATGTCGTCCCAGGTTGCATTCTCCGCGAGGCCAAACTCCTGGCGGAATTGGTTGGCATACGACAGAGTTTGAGCGATGAGCGGCATGGTGAAGCCACCGGCGTCGACGTGGTTCGCATACTCGTCCTGGAAATTGTTAGCAGGGTATCATACAGCAAGGGAAAGGGTCATTTACTCACCGGATCGGTCATGTTCTTCAGAGTCCAGTAGGATCCATTTCGAACCAGGAGATCGGCATACATTGTAGCAACCGAATCATAGATCGGGAAGAAGCTCTCCTTAAAGGTCTTGTTATCACCACTGGCAACCCATTGGTTAATGATAGATAAGCCAATGTCACCATTAATGTGGTACTCGTAATCCCAGCATGGGCCAGTAGCGGTACAGTTACCGAATCGGCCACTGGTCCAGGGATAGATCGCGGCATCAGGAGAGAAGTAGGTCTGGTTTTGAGACCCGGCATAAGAAGTCTTGATGTTCTCTTGTGCCTGGCCATACCTGTCCACGCGGTAATTGGTAATCGCCTGAGCGGATTCGGGGTGAGAAGCAGCCAAACCAGGCTGCATCCAGACATCAGCGTCCCAGAAGACCTGACCACCATACGAATCCGATGTCAAACCACCGACAGA
>JAXQJV010000064.1:0-53431 GCA_037042255.1 Penicillium sp. PG106-07D | reverse complement strand
CACACCATAGCACTTCTCCGCAACATGCAGCATCTCCGGTCGGAACGTGGTGCAGATGAACTGCCCATTGGTCGAGTCCGAGATCGACTGGAGCATCTGCGCCACAGCCGTTCGGTACTGAGCATCTAGGTTGGCGTCGATCTCGTCGAAGAGGTAGAAAGGCGCCGGGTCACATGCTTGGATGGCGAAGACCAGGGCGAGGGCGCACAGACCTGGTTGTTGTTAGGATGAGAATCCGAGTGCATAGGGTATTGGGTAAGGACTTACTCTTCTGACCACCACTCAGCTGCTGAATGCGCTGCTGATCATCGTGCTTACTATTGAAGCTGACACTGATACCGACACCCACGTAGTTCTCCACGCTCTGTCGGGCCTCCTCGTCTTCCGAGTCCATGTCATCATCAGGACGGGCGGTGCGGTCAGTCTTGCGCTGGATCACCAAGCGGCCACGGCCAGCGGGAACCAGCTTCTCAAAGACATTGGCAAACTCGCGGGACACCTGCTTGAACGTTCGCTCAATAGCTTCATCCTTGCGCTGGTCCAGAACGGAGATCAGGTCGTCAATGGACTTCTGAGAGGCATCCAGTTCCTCACGACGCGTAGTCAGCGTCTCGCGCTGCTTGGTGAAGCTGTTGTACTGCTCGAAGGCCTTCTTGTTGACATGAGAGTACTTCTTCAACGCCTCGTTGGTCTTGTGGAGCTTCTTGACGACTGCATTAGAGTCGGTGTTTTTGTACTTCGTAAAGGCCTCGTCGGGGAGCACACCGAGATCACGAATATTAGCAGCGCATTCTGCAGCTTGTTTCGTGAGGGCGGCCTTCTTCTGCATACTCTTCTCCATGCGTCTCTGGTGCTTCTCAATCGACCGGGCGAGGTCTTCCATCTCGCGTCGGGTATCCGCATTGCGCTGTTGCAGATCGGCGACCTTGGCAGTAGCCTCCTCGATGTTCGAGTCCACCTCCTTCAGGCGGCTGTTGAACTTCTCCAAGGCCTTGCTGAGGCGGTTTTGTTCACGCTGTGTCTCCTTCAGGTTACCCTGGACTTCCTCCTCGGCCAGGTCCACATCTTGGTTCTGTAGCTGATCGAGACGAGGGTTTAGATTCTCCCGGAGCTCAACCTCCAATACGGACTTGCGAGCCTCCAGTTCGCTACGCTGTCTTGATAGTTCCTGGTATTGTTTTCGAAGCTCTTGCACGGTTCCATTCAGTGTTTCCAAAAGAGCCTCTTCCTCGTTCGTCAGGGCCTTCTGGAATGGCGAGGACATTTCGCTCTGGAAAGCATTGACCTGATCATTCAGAGCTGTCAGGTTGGATTCAACATTGCGGAGTGCACGGCGTTTGGCGTCCAGGCTGTCGGTCTTCTGCTGCAGGAGATCACGCTTGTGTCGGAGCTCCTGTCGCAAAGGACCACTGCTGTTCTGCACCTGATGCTTTTGCTGCTCGAGCTTCTGCAGCTCACCGACAGCCTTGGTGATCAGCTGGTCGAGTTTCTCCAGCTCTTTCCGGATCTCTGTGCCACGGTTGCGCTTGGACTCGTATTCATCCCTCCACTTGCCCACATTTTTCACGGCATCCAGTCGGGACTGACGTGAATCATGGTAACCACCCGTCAGGGCACCACGCTTATCAGAGCGATCACCCTCAGGAGTGATAGCATTAACACCGTGGCTTCGGGCGTACTGTGCAGCCACCTGCAAGTTTGGACAGATGATGGTCTTTCCAAATACGTGCTGGAAGGCTCTCTCATAAGCGGGATCGAACTGGAGCTTGTCAAGCATAGGAATCGTATCACTGGCGCGAGGCATGTTCGGAGGCTTGGATCGGAGGCGGTTAAGCGGCATGAAAGTAACACGACCAGCCTTCTCTTTTTGCAGGATCTCTAAGACCTTAGTAGCAGTCTCATCGTTGTCGACAACGTAGTGGAACAAGCTTTGTCCAGCGGTGACCTCGACGGCGGTTCGGTATCTGTCGCTGACATCGAATAGCTCGGCCAAGGTGCCATACACTCCTTCCAGATTATGTTGACGCTTGATGCGTCGAACAGCAGCAAGACCACGACTCGTGTTGTTGTCCATCATCTGGGAAAGGCTGCGCTCGGCGCGATCCATTTCTTGCGAGGCACTCGAAAGGACGGAATCGAGTTTTGCTTCTTCTCTCCAGAGTTCCCTGTTAAACAATTAGCACTGGTCGACAATTCTCCAGAAGTGGCCGAGACTCACTTTCTCTGATCCATCAGTCGATCTCGCTCGTCCTTGGCATTTTGGATCTGCTGGTCTACGGAGTGCATACTGTCGCCACGGCCATGGATCTGCTTCCGCAGGCGCTCGGTCTCCGGCTCAAGTAGTGCAATCTCACCCTCAAGCTCCTTTATATCTTCTTGCGTCTGCGTAACGACGCCCTGTACGTTGGCAATGGATCTGTGGGTCTCTCGAATCTCCATTTGTAGCCACTTGTCGCGCTCCGATTTATTCTTAAACCGTGAGTTACGGCCTTGCTTGGCATACAAGCGTTGACGTGATGTTTCTGCCTCGGTCAAGCGGGTCTTGACTGTATCTTCCTCGTCCTTCGCAGCATTGAAGCGAGGAAGGAGGTTCTGGAGTTCTGCCTCACGCTCCTCAATGGCAGTCTGCACGGTATCTAGGTCGCTGTCATGGCGCGACTTGAGGGCTTGCGCAGCAGCCTGGTTGTCTGAGAGCGCTTTGGCGCGAAGTTCAATTTGTGCCAATGCTTTCGACGCTTCCCGGCGTTCCTCCTCCAGTTGAGCCTTGTCCACCTTCAAGAACTCAATCTGCTGGCGGTACTCGGCAATCTCTGCGTCGATCTGTGCCATTGCTTTCTCGCCCTCCACAAACTGGTCTCGGTTATTGTCTGCGTCCTCGACTCCGTTCTGTCGCTGCTCCTCAAGGTTCTCGAGGACAGTCGCAATTTCGTGCTGCTCGCGGGAATAGATGGTGTATTCGAGGCATCGGCGTTCTTTATCTTTCTCTTGGTAATTTCGCAGCTCGTCCTTCTCCTCTTCAAGTTCGGCCAAGCGCTCGTTGATGTAATCTAACAGCTCGTCGATCTTTGCGCGCTTGCTGCTCGTTTCCTGCATAATCTTCAGAGACTCCGCACGGCGAGCTTCGTAGACCTGCGTTCCGGCGACTTCCTTCAGCAACACCAGACGCTCTGAATCTTTCATGTTTGTTAAAGCTGTGACTCGGCCCTGAGGGACAATGTAGTAAGGGTTCGATCGTGAGAAACCGGCGGACTCGAGGAGATTCATTACGTCGTTCTTGGTCGCATTCTTGCGATCTAGCGTGTATTCATCCTTCTTGATACCGATGGTCCGGCGAAGGACGAGCTCTGGCTTTCCAGTAGGGAATCGGTCGTCGGAGTTGTCGAAGATGATCTCGACGTAGGCCGACATGACGGCGGAACCTGAACCTTCCTGGACGAGATCAGTACTCCAAACACTCTCAACTCGTAGGCGTATGACGTACATGCAACAGAGCTTGACGCTCTTCTCTGCCGAGGTGGGTGTAGGCATCGCTCAAGACGAATCGAATCGCGGCAAAGAAGTTACTCTTGCCGGAACCATTGCGACCGACGATTACATTGTGCTTTGGCGAAAAGGGCTCAATGACCGTTTGGTCCTTGTAGCTGTGATCATGCAAACATTAGTCATTTAGATGGTGCAAAGTGGGGGTGAACAGTTATCGAGTACGCACCTTTTGAAGCCTTGGATGATGATCTGCTTCACATACATCTTGGGGTGACACGCGTGACGCGGTGATCAAAGAGAATAGCGCATTACGCAGCCTGCGGTATGGAGACAAAAGAAGATTTTGAGTTGAAACGCAGCTGTCAGATAGCGGTATTCTCGTTGTCGAGAGTCAACTCACCGTAAAACTGCAGCACGCTTCGTCGCGACGGGCAGGGGCACTACGCGAAGAGCGAAATCAGCGCGTCTCAATGGGCGCGGGGTTCTGCCGGGCGGTGAGGAGAGCATCCACAGAAAAAAAGTAAATGCGGGCAAGACTTTCGACTTTTTCTTGATTGGGACAAGAAGACATTTGAACACCAATTATGAGTTCTTCTCAGTCTCCTGCAGAGGCTATCGACCCTGCTGGTGGCCTTCAACCATCCCACACTTATATACCGAACCAGGGTTATGTTCAACCCGAGGGCACAGATTTAGCCGTGGCGGGGCAGGAGCCTACCGAAGTGGAGGAGGGGGAAGAGGAGGACGACGAGTTCTACGACGATATTTTCGAGGAGGAAGAATTGGATCTGGAGGAATTCCAGTCGCAAGACCATTCCGACCTTACAAAGGCCTATAACCGTCAGCGAAAAATCAACGACCTCGCTGCCGATCCCAACGCACCGCGATGGACCTATCCCAAGACGAATACCCAGAAGCCAACAGTGAACACATACGCCTCCGTCGATGACCAAGTCAAGTCTCTTACCCGACACGCTGCCAAGATCAAGCTCGACGACCAACAGTCTGGTCTCTCCGGTGGTGGTGGCGGTGGAGGACGTGGAGGAGATCGGGCGGACCGGGCTACATCAGAACAAGTGCTGGACCCCCGCACTCGGATGATTCTCTTGCAGATGATCAACCGCGGGCTTGTGTCAGAGATCCACGGTTGTTTGTCGACTGGTAAGGAGGCCAATGTCTACCACGCCATGTCCTACCCCGATGAGGACCCAGAGGCTGCCCCAGAACACCGTGCGATCAAGGTCTACAAAACGAGCATCCTGGTCTTCAAGGATCGTGACAAGTATGTGACCGGTGAATTCCGATTCCGTCAAGGATACAGCAAGAGCAACAACCGCGCAATGGTGAAGCTGTGGGCTGAAAAGGAAATGCGTAACCTGCGGAGAATTTACGCCGCTGGCATTCCCTGCCCTGAGCCTATCTACCTGCGTCTGCACGTCCTGGTCATGGGCTTCCTCGGTAACTCGAAGGGGCTTGCTGCTCCACGTCTCAAGGACGTTGAGTTTGATATCGCCGAGCCAGAGGCTCGATGGCGCTCTCTGTACATGGAGTTACTCGGCTACATGCGCGTTATGTATCAGACCTGCCGTCTTGTCCACGCCGATTTGAGCGAGTACAACATTCTGTACCACAAGCAGCGTCTGTATATCATCGATGTCAGTCAAAGTGTTGAACATGACCATCCTCGCAGCTTGGAGTTCCTTCGAATGGATATCAAGAATGTGAGCGATTTCTTCCGTCGCAAGGGCGTTGACACCTTGCCCGAGCGCACCATCTTCCAGTTCATCCTATCACCCGAGGGCCCTACGGATATCACTCAGGGCCGGGAGGCGATGGATGGAACGATTGAGAGCCTCTTCGCCGCCCGTGTTGAAGCTGGTGATCAGGAAGCTGAGGAGGTCGACACTGCCGTGTTCCGACAGCAGTACATTCCCCAGACCCTCGAACAGGTTTATGATGTGGAGCGTGACGCCGAGAAGATCAGAGATGGTGGAGGTGCCGACCTTGTATATGGAGATCTCCTGGTAACTGGCAAGGCCAAGCCCACCGATTTCAAGGATGACGAAGAATCCGACGCCAGTGGCGGAGTCTCCGTCTCGGGTTCCGATTCTGAAGGGAAGGAAGAGAGTGGGGAACGCGATCCCTTTGCGAAGAAGCCTCCTCGTGGCAAGCGTTTCGAGGACAAGGACTCCAAGCGCGAGCACAAGGCCAAGGTTAAGGAAGAGAAGCGTGAGCAGCGTGCCAACAAGATGCCAAAGCACTTGAAGAAACGCCTAGTCTCCACCTCTTCCCGCAAGAAGTAATAGGCGTTTGCCCAGCACTTTCGATTTCTCTTTCATTCTGGGTGCACACATGATTAAGGGCTCTACGATTTCTTCCCTTCGCCTCTTCACCGATGGATCTTTCTGCCATGATTTGACGATAAAAATGCATATATAGGGCTGGAGCATCTGGATATAGATACCTTGGTACAAAACATAGGATTTATTTGCAACACATGCGCTCCTTTTCTGGTGATAAAAAGCTTGGAAAGAAGGCGAGCAGCAGCAGCCCATAAAATATAATTGACGTATTATTACCCATCAGAGCTCTCTTTGAGAATCACGCCTATCCATCCTCACAACCTAATGGTGCCAGCCGCGCTTGTGGTAGTGCTTACATCCTCCGTATCAGCGCAGGAGTATGCATCGACCAGTAGGCAATTGGACAAGTCCATAGGATGATATTGAACGGGGAGTCAGACCGATTGGCTTTCATCATTCGGGTTGTCGTTGGAAAACATTGTGTGTGGTATACATTGAAAAAAATCAACTACTCGCAAGATTCAACGCCACGCTATCAAGAGAGATATGCGCTAAAGGCAAAGTCAAGGATAACGGACTTAGAAGGTGGAAAGAGAAATCAGACCAATGGGTCGCCGACAAATCTCCTAGATAAAAGAAATCCATATTGTACCGCGATACCATCATTTATGAGTTGAAGAGGTAGACCGCATTCACCTGCACTGGCAAGAAGCGACTTTCTTCAGGCAAAGGCTCGTGTTCTCGCTGTGAGACGGGCATATGCCTGGTCGACTACATCTTTCGGCAGATTGGGGATAAGTTCCCCCTCTGCACTGTCCTCGGTAGCCACGTGGGTGTCATCATGCCGTTCGGTATCTCGCGTTTCTTCGAGAACGCCTTCGAGCTGGCCGCCCGGAAGACGATGGAAATGAACTTGCATGGGCGCACGGCCAATGCCTGGCCAGATGTCGGAAGGAAGGAAATCGCCCTGTTCAACGCGGAACGCTTCTCGGGCAGCGACGTCCTCGTCGTAAAGATGGTTCAATTTGTTCCTCGTCTCTCGGAGAACTTTCTCCACGCGAGAGCGAATCTGGCTTCGGCGATTCACTTCAAGGATCAGGCTATCGTAGGCGTTTAGGAACCCGTCGTAGAGAGAATGCAAGTCCGAGAGTTCCCCTAGCCCAGCATTGATGCGTTCGTTTTCCTCGTTCCAGACACCAGTGAAGTTGTGTGCTCGGGAGATGTATCGAGGAAGGCGAGTCGAGGCCAGTGTCGATAAGTGCTGATGAACCTCGAGTGTCGCATTGGAGATTGCTATGAGCGCATCACGTTGCGCACTGACCTGTTCGTGGATGGATTCCATTTCATTGATGCGGTCTTGGATTTCCACAACGACGTCGTCGGCTTCCAGGGCGTCTTTCATGAGCACATTCACCATCTCCAGATACTCCGAATCGCTCAGCGGGTCCAAGGGAGCATTCAGATTCGCATGAATCTCCTCGCCAATATGCGGCATCGCGTCATTGGTCGCTTGAACCTCGGCTGGCATATCTCCTGTGATAGATCGGGCAGCCGCACCACCACCCTCAGTGTGCTTCACGGCGGTGACACACAGATCAAAGTGGCGAACGAGAGATTCGAGGAGGCCAGCCATCTCCTGGGCATGTCCTTCCAGAGATTGAAGCATAGATGGCATTGTTGACATGGCAAGCATATCGGAATCGGATGTCGATGATGACGATGATGAAGCAGAGATCCGGGAGGAGGCCAGTCTCGTAGCTGACCTGTAATGGCGGAGCGCCTGCTTAATGGAACTGAGTTCATCGTCAAATTGACGATTTGAGGTATCAAGCTCCGCTCGGGCAGCATTGGTCCGGTCAATGGAGCTCTTCATAGCGGTATGTAACTCCTCGACGCCGCGCTCATCGACGAAGTCATGCAAAGACTTTGGCTCTTCATCTTTCGGTCGGAATGAGGCGTGAACAATGGTGCTTCGCAGCAGGTCCAAGGTGGTTCGCAGGCGAGCATCTGCAGCATCAAGACTCTTCAATGCATCGGCAAAGTCTTCTCGCCCTCGATGGGAGATGAGTTCCACCTCCGATCGAACATTATAGAGCAACCGAAGTTGATTGTTGAGGCCTCTGCGCAGGAAACTTGTCCTGGATGACACGATAACACTCTCCTCGAGGGCCGAACGCGCTGCAGTCACAATCTCATTGGCCCGCCAGACATGATTGATGGAGGAGAGGGAGCGCTTGGCGGCCACGAGATGCGAGATGAGGGTATCCAATTGAGGCACCGTCTTGGATTCGGGAAACTCGTGACCACCACGGGGATTAGTCGCGGCTAATGAGGAGGAACGTGAAGATTCCATGAAGGAACAACAGTCAGGTGCCAAGGAACCGAGGCTACGAGATTTTGGTATAGTGCGAAGAGGAGCCAACTATCAGGCTGTTGTTGGGTGTGGTAGACT
Organism: Penicillium sp. PG106-07D; assembly: GCA_037042255.1. Classification (NCBI taxonomy): domain Eukaryota; kingdom Fungi; phylum Ascomycota; class Eurotiomycetes; order Eurotiales; family Aspergillaceae; genus Penicillium; species Penicillium sp. PG106-07D. The sequence continues at coordinate 45,193 of JAXQJV010000064.1, read as the reverse complement.
TGGATCACTGGGTATGTGACGTTCGGGCTTGGGACGAATCTGGAATCTATGGGAGAAGAACAATGATCTTAGTAATGCTCATGATCTCTGAGGGAAGATAGGTGTGGGTTTGATGCATGGCAGGTTGATCTGAGCTCTCAGCTCGGGTACCCGGATAACAAAGAGCAGATGCTGATGCCCTCTGAAAGGCGAGAGGACAAATCCAGGGTCATCGAGTACGAATGGATAACTCACCCTGAGTCAGAAGGGTACTGGCGAGGGTATTTTCCAGAAAAGCGAAGCTCTAGGTGTTGAGCCGATAACTACAGTACAATGCGCGGTACCTCCGTTCCGTGTTTGACTCGCCAACATCACTAGAATAATGTGAGCGAGAAGATGAACCCTGGCCCGCAAGATCCTTGAAAAGTGAGCCTGGAGCTGCAAGTTGACCGTGGGAGACCAGCTCAGACCTCGGTAGGGACAGAAGTAGGCGTAATGGAAGCTTACAAGTAGCAATTGAGGTGAGGTTATGAGCCGCGAGATAGCGCTATCTGCATATCACGTGGAGTGGCCCCACCTCGTCAGCAGGCATGTCTTGGCATCTAGATTAGTCGCTCACCGCCAACTACAAACCGCATGAAATTACAATGATGTGTAGCAGTTATCCTCAGGCCAGTACTGGACGCTGTTGTTGATACCAATACATTAAGGGACAAACCCAAGCCTCCGAGACTATGTGTCCCTTCTAACCTGCCCGTTGTTTCTCTCCATTGCGCTCCGGCCAGTCTAGGGCCAGATTCTGGTAGGCTTGGGATGGTCCAGACGGTGATCGCACCTGAAAGCCATATTTCGATCGCGAATATGTAACAAATGCTGTGAAGCCTTGAGGGATATCTCTCTGACTTTGAAACAAGATAATAATACCAGATACAGGAACAAGACGATGAGAACTGAAGCTTCTGGCACAGTGGACAATGCAGATTTGTGGAGGCTAGACTACTTGGGCTGGCTGTGTTCAAGATCTCGAGTCAGTCCGACTTCTTAGTCCATACTAATCAATGGTTGTCTCATAACTTGGGTGGTTAATTTCAATCAAGAACTAAGCTTCAAGAACCAAAACACTCACCACTATTTGGTTGGAAGTATACCCATTGCCTTGCTCTTGGAGTCTCCGGATAAAACTCTGTGCAGGACCGTTATAGCATATCCGTCTAAAGACACCGCAAATGTAGCTTGCAATGGATGGATATCATCTGTCCCGATATCTCTGAGATCCTCTGAAAGAGGTACCTGCCCTCCCGTCACTCGGCCAGTCATAATGCTCGGTAATCACACCAGCTGGGTTATCAGCAGACTCGCTCTCACATACTTGCGATCAATGTTGACATTTACGGACATCTCCTTAGCCCAGAGCAGCATCTCCCTAGGGGAAATGAACATATATCCCCAAACCCTGGACTGTCCTGTGCATTATTCGATCACATTGCCCCAGCATGGCAGGCCCGACCATGGGCTGAGTAATTCGCTGACAATATCGCCTCACGCTCACTCACTGGGATACCGACGTCCATACTGGTTGGTATACAGCTTCCCTATACAGATAATCGTACCGCTTCGTGCGCTTTTTAACCCGTAAGTCCCTGATGAGTCCTACCTCGGTCTGTTTATCATCCTCCGCGTGTGAGAATGAACGAAGTCCTGGAGCCATAAGGACCATGTAAGACAGGTGTACCGGCGCCCTCGTTAATATTAATTAGTCCTCATCTGAACCAGTACCAAGAGTACCATTTACAATGTCGGGTTACTGTCCCTATGATCAACCTATGTACGTGTTCTCTCTTCTCATCGTCAGCAAGGCTTCATTTCAGGCATACTTCATGCTCATTCATCGCTCAACTTCTAATCTTCTCCACTAACAAAGATGGGATTGGGCTATGGGTCACTTAGCATACCCGAAAGCGGCACGGTCTTCTTAAGCAAGCCCTAGCCGCCAGTGAACAAGTCCCGCCGCCGAAAATGCTGGGATGCACCTGGGTCTGGACCAAGCCCGGGCAAGCGCTGGTGGTCAATTTGCAGCGCTGAAGCGAAAGGTGTCTGGAAGTATCTGCTCTAGTGACTCTTCTCTGTGAATATCATCTGTCCTGTGGTTGCATCTGCCTGGGCAGTGTTCCTGAAGCATGAGGCACCCCCTTAAGAAGCATCCATATGTGAACCTGGAAATTTAAATCAGAATATGTATTCGGCCCATGAATTACCGGCTTGTTACTACTGAGTCTGCTTTATTTATCGAGTTAACCGACCTTCTGACTATTTGACAGTGTCCCAGCAGAATCAGTGTGTCCAGGTCGTTTACGCGTGAATCAAGACTGGAAGATGGAAGGGTTTGATTTGGATCACGTCACGTCACTTTCATTTTCACGTTACTTAACCTCGTGTGCGATTCTTGATGTTATATTCTTGGGGGTGTCCATGTATTGATATCTGTAGAGTTCGGGATTATTTCTGTTTGTCGAGTTGCAGCTTGCCTTGGATACCTGATCATCTCTCCTTCTCGTGTCTATAATTATCTGGTATCAATAAAAACAAACATCTCTGCTTCCATCAAAGTCCAAACTGTCCCCTTTCTCATCTTCCCGTCACGTCAACAACTCCACTCGCGTCCGACTCTGACAACTTTCGATCACCTCTCAACCTCTACAACAACGCTCAACCCACCGCATCACCACCATGGCCTACTCCCCCAACAGGCTTTCCAAGGCCCAGCACCTGTTCCCATGCCCGACCAGAACTGTTTTCGACCCTGGGGATGGTTACGACTTGAGAAGCCGATCCAAGAACACCACATCGGCCATATCCTCATGGGTTGACAACGACAAAGATGCCGATTACATCCCCCCTCAAAGCTCTCGCACAAAGCGCCAAACACACGCAGACAGAGAGACTCGCTCGCGCACTCGACCAGCTAAACGTGCAAGGAGCCACTCCCCTCGCCCGAAAGCTTCGCCAAAGGCAGACGCCAACAAAGATACGCCCTCCTCTGCTGATCCTGTCACAGTCGCTGATACCAATGGTCAATCACAGTGGGAAAGACTCTGGGAGCCTCTGACCGAAAGAGATCCGAGCAAGGCTTACTTTTTCCGAGCTCGGAAAGATGCTATGGGTCCTCCTGCAAGCGGCGCGAGACTGGACCAGAACAGACAGTCGATGGTATCTACGAAGAGCAGGCCGTCCACAAAGGGCTGTCTAGCTTGTCAGGAGATCAATCTGGATTGCTCGTTGGTCGATGATATGTTTCACTACCCATGTGACAACTGCCGGGACGACGAGTGTGACTGCATCCCGGATCCACCTCCAACCTGGAAACGACAATGTGAGCTGTGCAAGCGGCGACGTCTTCCTCAATGCTCGTACCTCTCCAGGGACTATGATCACAGCAAGCCTTGCCACGAATGTCTGCAGCATGGGTTCCAATGTGTCGCTGGCCCAGCCAAGTACCGGCCACATGGTGGACACACTCCCGAGTCTATGGACATTGAGATGACAGACGTGGCCCAGGTCACCACACCACCAGAGACCCTGCGTAGATATCCGACACGGTATGCAAAAGGGAAGTTCCAGACACAGGAATCACCAAATAGCCTTCCAGTCCCGGCTACAGGAAACAGTCAAGACACTGCCATCCAAAGCCAGTCATCTACACAGCACTCATTGCCATCTGCCCTTGGTACACTTGCTGGCTCAGGTCCAGTTGCAGCCACTATTCCAACTTTTCCATCCTCGGGTCCGAATCCCTACGGTACCTCATACCGAATCTCCACATACTATCCACACCCGCTGACGCTCCTGGACATGGGCAGTATTGTCTCCTGCCACTGGTGTTTGAACTGGGCATACGGCATCCTTGGCCTCGGGATTCGAAACACAGAAGTCTTGGATTTCAACACAGGGCGGTTGATTGAGATTAAAGATGGTCACCAAGGCGAAGGAAGGGAGCCGAGTCGCATGTGTTGGTTATGTTCCTCTGAGAGGCTGCAGATCATGCAATGCCCTCATGATAATATCGCTCCCATAATGAACAGGGACCCGAAATCCCCCAAAAATCGCTTGGCAGCATTTCAGAATCTCGCTCTAGCTCGTGCAGCTCTCCAGGAACCCACCTCGCAATGCTACGGCCAGCCATTTCAGACCGTTGATCGCGAATGGTGCAGTCTCTGCCAGGAGCCTGCATCCTGGTCTTGTGACAGTGATCAGACTGCTCAGGCAGCCCGCCAGGGAGAATCGGAGTTTTTGACTACAGTTGGTATTGGATGCGGTCTGTACCTCTGTCATTACTGCGCTTACCATGTCAAGAGATTCCGTGGGGATCTCGATCGTGCTGTGGCCTGGGGTAAGCAGGATCCTGACAATGAAACCGACTTCTGTGCAGATGTGGATTATATCCTCACGAAGTCAACGGGGAACTACTTGCGCCGCCAAGTCTACAAGAATTAGGTACCGCCAGACCACTGTGTAGGTCAACGGGGCTGGATGAGAATGCCTGGTTCATCAAGGATATAGATTTTATTTTTCTCGGAGAGTTCAGGTCATCTACTTCAATAATACTAGTTGCCTACAATGATTATTTCAAGCGTGTATGTAGTCTCTGGGCAGTCGTATCAAGTTCGTATTGTGAGCCTAATTAAGAAACCAGCAAGCCTTGCCTTGCACAAACAAATCCAAGGCAACAATAGTGAAAGCAGCTAATTCATCCAGTTTGAGCAGCTTGAATGCTTTACAATCTTCCCAAGGCAACTCCATAAAACTTAGCGATGCCCACGCTGCCTATTGACTCTCACCCAGCAGCCTCCTGCCTGCTCACCTATCGTGACGGCTGGAGCAACCCCTTCAGATATAAATATCTCTCGTACACTCCGATGTAGACCCTGTTCTGTTTCTTTTCCAACCCTGAGAGTTCTAACAATTCCTCTGCCTAGGCCTGCTTTTCTCTTGTCTCATTCAATTCTTTTGCAGCTGGCCTGCAGGTGTTTCTTTCTGTCTTTCCGAATTTCCTTCTGTGATACGCTGGCGTATGATCGGTTGTGGTTCTGCCCGGAGCGGAAAAAAAAAACCCAATCGGCTCCGTTTTTCTGCCACAATCTTAATTTGCTGCCATTAATTCTTTGGCCCCGACTTCTTCTCTTTGTGCAAGAAGGCTGCGGGGAAAAGACAGCAATTTGTCCTTCTCCCAATTTCTCTTTCACTCCTTCCCAAGGTTTCCGCGAGCTGCCACGCGACGTGCGCAGCTCACCGTCACGACGTCTCCCACAAAGCGTCGCAAAGTTTCTCCCGAGCCAGGTCGCAGCAGCCCAGGAGAGGCACGACGTCACAGCCTCTCCGAACCACCGTTAGTGCCTCCGTTGCCACCAAGAAGCTCTTCATCAGGCTCGAATTCACGGAGCAAAAGCTCCTCTCCATCATCGCCTCCTCCCTACGTCCCCGCCCATCTCCAGTCCCTTGTTCCCGGGACCCGATTTCAGCCCGACGCTCGCTCGCCCACCCCCGCGACTGCGACCGCCGGACTGACCCTCGCCAGCGAACATTCCGATATGCCCTCTGATCCTCAGGCCAGCACTCCGCCGACAAATGGCGAGGGTCGTTCTCCTTCCCCGGGCGAGAAGCGCTCGGCCGCCGATATCACCGATCCGGAACCTGAGGAAGGTGTGAACACAACTGTGGATGTCCCAGCCAACGATTCTATCGATGACCAAATCGCTAAGGTCGTTGCGCTCGCAAACGAGCCTTTGAAAGATGGACAAAAGGGCTATGTGATTTCCTCGAGATGGATCAAGACACTGTATGCGCGAAGCACCTCGTATGCCAACAAAGCCGACAAGGAATCGGCGGATAACGAGCTGGGCCCTGTGGACAACCGTGACATCGTGCTCGATACCGATCCTGCCAACAGCAACTTCAAGTACGAGAACGGCGAGCCCTATGTTCCCTTGCGCCCGAATGTGCAACTTAACCAGGATTACGAGATTGTCCCGCAGGAGGCCTGGGACTTGATCATGAAGGAATATGGACTTGCGAATCAGTCACCCGCTATCGTCCGATTTGCGCACAACACCAGCTTGGATGGCGCTGACAACGTCATGTATGAGCTCAATCCGCCAATTTTCACAATTTTCAAGCTGGCCAACCCCGCTGCGGGGACCACACCTCAGTCGCTGAAAGAGAAGACCCTCCCGCCTGTCAAGATGCTGGCTGGTCGCCAAAGCGGCGTTCAGGCCTGGTTGAAGCGAGCCAAGGAGCTCGCCGGAATTGACATGTCCACCAAGGTTCGAGTGTGGAAGATTATCGGCCAACTGCCCAGCCTCAACCCGTCGACCGCAACTACCCCCGCCGTGTCCCGCGCTGTTTCGCCCGCTCCCCCCTCGGCTCTCATTTCGGCTTCGAGCAGAAACCTTCTGGTGGATCTGAACACATTCCTTGAGCTCAACGAGGGCACGCAACGAGAACTCCTGGAGACCTTCAAGGACCAGACCAGCAATGACAATTACAATGGCAAGATGACATTGAGCATGGCGGGTCTTATGGGGTCGGATGTCTTTGTTCTTGAGGAGCAGGTTGGAACAAAGAGTGGAGAATGGGTTTCTGCAGTGTCTGCGGAGAAGCTCAAGCGCCTCGGCATTCCTCTCACCAAGCCCAAGAAGGAGACCTCTGTTGCTCCCGCGGTCCCTAAGAGTCAGGCAAACAGTGGCCGGTCTAGCCCAGATCATGATGAGTTTCCCTTCGGCAAGAAACCGCATGGCCATCGAATGGGTCTTACCGGTCTTTCGAACTTGGGCAACACTTGCTACCAGAACGCGGCCACTCAGTGTGTTCGGGCCGTGGAAGAGTTGACATACTATTTCCTGGGTATGTGGCTTGCTTATCATTCTAGGATTTCTCGCATTTTTGAAACTGACCTTGGGACGTAGCCAACCGCCACAAGAAGGACCTCAACCCGTCTAACCCCCTCGGATACTCTGGACAACTTGCTAAGGCTTATGCTGGACTCATTCAAGGCATTTACCGCGATCCGCCACCACAGTCGTTCAACCCTCACAAATTCCGAAACCAAATTGGCCGAAACAACCCAACCATGGCTGGCTGGGATCAGCAAGATAGCCAAGAGTTCTTGATGTTCCTCCTAGATGGCCTCTCAGAAGACCTGAACCGGATTCTGAAGAAGCCTTACATCGAGAAGCCTGACTCGACCGACGAGATGGTCCATGACCGCAAGGCTCTGGAAGATTTCGCTGTGCGCTCCTGGGACATCTACAAAGCTCGCAACGACTCTGTCATTACCGATCTCTTTGCAGGCATGTACAAGTCCACACTGGTTTGCCCTACCTGCGACAAAGTCAGCATCATCTTTGATCCCTTCAGCAGCTTGACTTTGCCCATTCCCCAACAGAAAATCGAATACCGGCGTGTCATCTTCCAGGGGGTTGGAAAAGCACCACAGAGCTTCATGACCGAGGTGGACAAGACGAGCACGGTCGGTGCTTGGAAGGATTCAGTGGCAACAAAGCTGCAACTCAGCCCGGACCAGCTTATCATCGCGGAGGTTTCTTCCGGCAGCTTCTGGGATATCTACACCCGCCGAAAGCAGTCTTACGAAGATCTCAACCTCAAGGAAAAGGATGTGGTGACCTTCATTGAATTGGACGCCCCGGCGCAAGATCGGATCCTGGTGCCTGTTTTCAACAGATGCAAGCCAGAGTTTAAGACCGGCAAGGGCAGGCTCATCACGTTCGGCCAACCTACCATTCTCTCCTTCACTCGCGAGGAAGCCAAAGACATGGCAACCATCTATCGCAAGATCTTGCGTTACGTGGCGACCATGACTACGCGCGATATCCTGGGCGAGGCTGAAGCGAAGGGTAAGCAGACGACTGAAGCCAACAAGACCGAAGAAGCCGTCGAGGATTCCGATACGGTGGTCATGAACGAAGAGGATGCACAGTCCGCAGACTTCCGAATCAAGACCGGCTCCGTCGAGGGTGATGACAGCATTGTTGATATTTCCATGAACGATGCCTCCCGCACGCCCAGCGCGGCGTCTCCTCAAGGCATGGACACAAGCGAGGAAAACCCCGCTCATCCTCTGGCCGCCACTTTCCCTCCTGGTCTTCTCAGCCTGTTTGATGTCAAGGTCATGACGGGCTCGGACAAACTCCCCACCGGTCGCCATATCCCTGGTTTCACTGACCACCAAAGCATCCTCACCCGGCTTCCGTCTTCTACAAAGAAATCATCCAAAGAATCGGATGAGGAAAGTGAGGAGGATTCCAGCGCGTCGGACGAGTCGGACCACGAGACTCAGGCGTTGACCTCAGCGGTACCTCTGCTCAGACAGTCAGAGGCAATTCTTTTGGACTGGGACGAGGACGCCAAGGATGCTCTGTTTGGAGGGGATGGACCCGAGGACAACCTGCGGGGGACTGCCACCTGGAACCAGATCCCCTTCATCCAAGACCAGGCCCTCATCGAGCGTCGTGCCCAGCGTGAAGCGCGAGCCTCATCAGGTGTCACACTTGACCAGTGTCTTGATGAGTTTAGCCGCGAGGAGACACTCTCGCAGGATGACGCGTGGTACTGCCCACGCTGCAAGGAGCACCGCCAAGCTCGCAAGAAATTCGAGCTTTGGTCGACTCCAGACATCCTGGTCATTCACCTGAAGCGGTTTATGACCCAATCTCGATTCTCGCGTGCAAAGCTGGGCACCAAGGTGGAGTTCCCGGTGGAGGAACTCGACCTGTCCAGCTGGGTCACGGGTCCGGCGGGCGACAAGGCCCTTGTCTACGACCTGATCGGCGTAGACAACCACATCGGCAGCATGGCGGGCGGTCACTATACCGCGTACGCCAAGAACTTTATCACCGACGATTGGTGCAGCTTCAACGGTATGTCTATCATCTCTCTCTTTCAAGTTTAATCTGATTTACTAACCCCTCACTTTAGATTCGTCGGCGACTGTCTTCCGGGACCTGGGGCGTATGCAATCGTCCCATGCGTACCTGTTGTTTTACCGCCGCCGCTCAAATCAGCCTCTTGGCGGCCCCGTCCTTCAGAACATTATCAACAAGTTCAAGAACGGGGAGAAGGACAGCACGGCGGAGAACTCGCGGTCCGGGTCTCCATCGGGGGACGGCAAGCGCCTCGGCGGCTCATTCCGCAATGGGTCGTCGAGCGCATCAGCCGCAGTCGGAGCAGCTCGCCAAGCGGGCGGTGGTGGTTCGGGGGCCGCGACTCCGGAGACGACGAAGTCGAGTGACGAGGAGAACGAGGAGTCGCACAACCCCCTCGACGCGATCTTCTCTGCGCCCTCGTGGTCCTTTGAACGTCCTGGTGGTCTCAGGGAGATGACCTCTGTTCGTCCCGCCTCTCCAGAGGAAGACAATGATCTCTTCGGGGACAATGACAGCAACATGGCGGTCGATGAGAACTCGGATGCTGAAGCTCGTCTCCATGGCCTGGACAACTCGCGAGAGGTCTCGGAGCACGAGGGTTCCTTCGAGGATGTTCCCCCGTTGCTGGACGATGGTTCGGATGAGGACTTGCCTGTGGTGGAGCTTCGCGTGGATGCTGATGACAAGCTACATTCCGATGTTTGAAGGGATGAACGCTTTTGTTATCGTCCTCTGTCATTGATGGGGTTTTCATGCATCGATTTCTTTCTGTCTTGTTTTACTGCGGGTGGTACGTGCATACAAGCTTTGTTTCCCTCTATGTTCATTGGTGCACGGCGTTCTGCATGGGAATACAAAAAGTGGTGGCTTTTTCTTGTTTTCTATGGTCATGTTTCTCACAGTTATGATCATGAATTGTCTCCCCTGTCGGAGGGTGACTGGTCGTGGGGATGATGATGTTCTCTCTGCTTCTGCTGTCTCCCTATGTGGTCTTCGAGAATACCTAATAGATAGGTGTGATGGCATGGTCTAGATTTCTGGTTCTCTGCTATGAATGGCCGTTGTTCGTCTCATCTTTGTCGTCATGACTGGCCCCAGCAGAGGAACTTGCATTGCATACGGAGGGAATTAGGACTTGCATAGACTCGCCAGGGCCTCATGGCCTAGAATCAATACCGTCTTTTTCCTTCGAAATATCTTTGTATCCATGGTTTTTGTAGCCTTTGTCCTATCATCCGGCCAATATGGACGGTGCCTCGACTATACGGCCAACGTCGGCATCCAAATATCGATGCCTCGATCCCTTTCCTCATCAGAAGTTTTGCTTGTTTTTTTGTCCCCCTCCTTTTTCTCCTCTGCGAGTATTTGTCCCAACCCACGAGCTTCAAGTCACGTGCACCCATCCATCATGGATATGCCTTCCGAAGAATCGAACAGCATTGATGAGGAGAGCCACGGCAGTGAGTCTTCGATCCTCCTCGAAAATACATCCTCTCGTCCTCGTCTTGTGAATATTTGGGCGTTTGAACCCCCGATTCTCGAGGATGGCACTGTGAATCCTCTGGACATTCACTACGAAGAAGATCTCGACGCAATGGCCAACGGAATCTTGTCTGTACATCATGCATTTGACCCTATTGTTCCAGGATCGCCGAGTTCAGACCATCGATCTGAAGCTTGGGATCGTCCTCCCCTTCCTCCGACTCCTAGGATTAATCCTGCCAGACATAATGCCATGACTGCTTCAATGCGTGCCGCTTTTCCCACCCCAAGTCACCATTCAAGCAGCTTGAGCTCCGCCGATACCAAAATCAGCAGTCTTGACATCGGACCTCCTGCAATTCCACTCGGGGGTCGTGGATGCGCTATTGTCGATGAGCGTGGTTCTGTTACACACCAGATACCCAGCAACCAGTTTGCATCAGGACTCCCTTCAGATGGCCCTGCTCAAAACACCCGTGCAAGACAACCTTACGCCCGACGCCAGGAGATGACAGACGCCATTGCACGGGACACTGGTCCCAAGGGTGGTTCTTCCAATCCCTCGCTGCCCGTGGGGAACAATGATGGCCTTCTGCTCGAAGATCAAGACAGCGACTACGCATCTTCGTCAGATTCGCCCGGAACCAAAGACAGCGATGAGAGTTACTATCCCAATAAACGCAGCCGAACCTCGTTGCGGTCTAAGCCCAAGGAACAGGTCGATGAATCTGAAGCAGATTTGCCCGAGGTTGAAGAGAGGGTCGAGAATAGTCGTCCCAATACACGCAGCCGAGCTTCAATGCGTGGCAGGCTCGAGCAACAGGTCCATGAAGCTCAAGCACGTTCGCCAGAGACCGGAGTGAGTGTGGAGATTGTTCATCACAATACACGCAGCCAAACCTTGAAGCGTGCCCAGCTCGAGAAACAGGTCGATGAAGCTCATAGAGATTTGTCAGAGGCCGAAGAGAGTGTCGAGATTATTGTTTCCGGTACACGCAGCCGAATCTCGATGCGTGCCCTGGGCGAGGAACAGGTCGATGAATCCCAGCTCTCTCATATGGCGGGGAATATCGAGAGCTTTTCACACCGGCTGCACGACCAAGAGAGACAGGGCAATATTCCGTCGCGTCCCCCACCCAGGACCTTTCCTCCAGACCCCATTCATAACCTGCTTCACCGACGTCGCCGGAACAATCCCAATCTGCCCCTGAGACCGGTCAACTACCTGGGCCACTCCGTATCCGACAGCCGGAATGCCACCGACCTCCATGGACACGGATACGGCTATGGCTACGATGTCCAGCCGCAGAACGATGAATCCTTCTTTATCCACGACTCGGGAACCCAGCCTCCGCCAGCGACTCTCGGGGATGATGATTCGGAGGCCCCGCACGCCGACCCACCCTTGGCGACACACCCTCTGCTCTCGCCTAGTTTGCTACAAGCGGTCAATGATAACGTGGATGCCACGATGAGAGAAAGAGAAGCACAGAATATTGCCGACAGAATGGCAGAAGCAATGAAGGAGGAGGAGGAGGACCAGCTTTCGGACTCCACGGAGTGAGGTCAAATTAACCTAAGGCTTGGTGGTGTGCGACGCCGTCGGGTGGAGTCAAAAAAGCGGGTCTACTCAACTTGGAGTCGGGGCCTGCATTTTTGATGACTAGACGGCGTCATCAGGTTTGTAACGATAATGAGAAATGAAATAATGCATCTTATTTTAAATCTAGATCGGAGTAGTCTGTGAGAGTGTGTACGACGCCATTTTGGTCTCATAATGTCTACTGAGATGTGCCGCCGAAATTACCTCCCCCAAGTCTCAACCTATCCTGGCGTTCCAACAAGGAAATCCAGTCACCTTATCGCCTACTCGCGGGAAGACCGAAACCCATCTAAAGCTAAAACGAATACAGATAACGCACACGAAGGGAAGAGAGGGGCAAGAGGCCAATTTTTAGCAGGCAAGGGTTCTATTTGAAATTAAATTTTGGGGATTACTGGTTTGATCACCCCTTTTGCATATTTTGACCCCCTTTCTGACTGAAATCCCCTAGTATCCTCTTCCTGCTACTCTTCCTACTACTCTTTCGAATACTCTTTCGAATGCCCTTTCGAAAAAGTATATTCTTCTTTATGTATAAAGGCTATATAATCTTGAATGTTATAGATAACACTAAATAAGTAGACGAGTAACCGCGGTGAAGGGTGAGTAGGGCTGCCAGGAATCTGGTATACAATCTTAAATTATCGATTATCTGTATCTCGATGCCTGATTTCCTGAAATTTAGGCATTGAACGTATCTTTAGGCAATTCTAGGCAAGAGGAGGGTCAAAGTATGCAGAAGGAGGTCAATTTAGTAATCCCCTAAATACTAAAGGGTTAGATGACAATGTATATCGATAGTATGCAACACTTCTAGGCGACGAGTACTAGGAAGAGGGAAGCGTAAAAGTTTCCAGCATTTCAGGTAATCTGCCTCAAGTTTAACATTGACAGCGATCTTCGTAAGGCCGCTGAAGGCACCGACTAGCCGATTTATACCCCCCGGGTTCTTGGGGGAACTCGAATCTACAGTCAAGGTGTTACGACATGCGACGCGCCTGGATCCACTAGCCGAACAGGCTTAAAGACCAATTATTCCATTCAGAGCGTTTTCGACAGGGCCGATATAAGTAGCGTACGTAGCGTTAGGATAGCTACGAGGCCCACCCATGGTTTTACTAGCCCGGCTAATCATATTCCCCTGGCCCTGTGGGTCAAGCATTTATACTTACATCAGTCCATGGCAAACACTCAGAATTTTTCTCTGCGTAAATCTGCTCCACCTCCGAGCACTAAGTATGTATCTTATTCTTGTGGGCATTCTATCCTCAGACATCGTTATGGTGCGCCCAGGCCCGAACAACCCGAGTACTCACGGTTGCCCCCTACCGGCGACATGCCTCCTTTGTCAAATGAAGATCCCATATACTTTCGACGATGGAATCGTAAAAAACCGAGACATAAAAAACCGAGACGAAAGTCAGGTGCTTAGAGATCGCGAGCCTTGGAAAAGTTACTGGAGGACTAGTCGTAAGCATATGATGGTGCCCTCGGCGCTAGTCGAAGAAGCAGACTTTGGTGATTTACCTCGACTATGGTCAGTTTTCTGCCGAGCTAGTAAGTTATAAGTGATATTATCCTATACTCGGAAATTCTCCAAGGACTGACTAGTATACCTAGTAATCAAGGGGTCAGAGACTAGATATCGTTTGACAGGTATTAATATCGCTCATTACAGAGTTGCTGATCTATGGTATAACTTTCCAAATGACCCGAATATCGCGAGAATTGGCGGGAGAACAAACGCTCGATACGATCCTCAAATATTCACCGACTGCATAGCGGCAGCAGCGGGAAGCCAGCCAGCTGTGCATAAAGGGAAGCGACTTGGGTTCATTATCCACGCGCATTTCTGGGTGCTCTTTAGTCGAGCGATCAAGAAATCACCGACTGAGATCAACCTCGAAAAATTCATCAAAGCTTGCCGATCTCACTGGCGCAAGTCGAAATTAGAGATTCTAGTCGATTTCAATATATACCATTCCGTGCTCATGCCGAATCAGGCTATGGAGGAGCTTGACTTCGAGTGTGATATTTATCAGAATCCAGTGGTCATTCCAGCTCTACAAGAGGTCATTACCCACGCAATCGAACGTCCCTTTACGACAAGGGTATATTTCAATGAACTTCCTACAGAAGTCACTTTTCTCATCTCTGAGTGGGTCTGCCCAATTGAGTATACCTCGGACGACCTTCGAAACATGCGGAATATGCTTCTCGCGTTCGGATGGGATCTACCGGATTGGTTTTGGCTCAGGCGGCTATCAGACGATTTCTTCTTTGAGCTCGATATCTTGAGAAAGTCTAGCTCTCCTCCGCCGTCTCGGATGAATTTGCAGATATTGCAACTTGACGTGATGCGCCTCACCTTTGATCGAACATGGTATCCTCACTGTGGTCTGGCGAATCGGCAACGTATACACAGGAATATAGTTGCGATTAAGAGGGGTTTAAGAATTGCTTAAGGGGAGTATCTTACAAAGAGGATTGCTTGAGAGGTGAAACCTATTTGCTTATCCTAATTGGTGCCGCCGAATACGTAACATTTCAGTTATTCCTGCAGCAAGTGTTTGCTATTCGATTAGCTGAGTTTAGCTGAATGTTTATACGACTCTTACTTACTATACGTCGTGCACCTTGAAATTAAATGGCCATTTTGTTCCCCTACTTCGTCGGATGATATAACTTATGTTATAGACTCGTAGCAAGACTGGGCCGACCCCTCAATCAAGATAAATCCACCGGCTAAACCAGTCCCAAGCGTTCTGGACCGACTCATCGATACTCTCAAGGTCCAAAAACTGCGGTAAGTACATTTCACTCCACCTATCGGTGAGAACAGCCGCACGGTGTGCCTTAACATTGCACACCTCCCAATACTCGGGCATCCACCCAGCCTCCTCCCAGTCCACCACAGCAACGATCCGGTACGGCCGGTCCACCGAGACGATCACACTGCTGCGTTGCAGATTGCCGTGCGTGAACCGGACGCGCACCGTGTCGGGCATGTTGTATCGGTGCGGGTCGACGCCCAAAATCCTCGGGCAAAAGCCATCCTGGCACTCCCCGCTACGCTCCTAGGCGAAGTCTTTGAAGGCGGCGGCATCTTTGAACGGCCCCGTGCCGCGCCGGAGGTGGTGGGAGGTGTAGGAGAGGGCCTTGTCGTGGACCTTGTTGCCCACGATCCTGCCTGCAGGTGGTGGGTAAGGTTAGGGTCGTTGTTCTCTCCCGCTTTTGCTATGTCTTAGGTGAATGTGGGCGGACTTTACCGACAATTTTTTCTTTCTCGGCTTGCTTCAGAGACCGCACTCGTTGACGATGCTGCGCAGCCTCTGGATGACCTCGACGTGCTCGGAGAAGTTTCTCCTCAACGATCGACGACAGGGCGCGCCCCCGCACGTGCTCCATGCAAATGAAGACCTCGCTTTCATCCACCCGCCCGGCGTGCACCTCTGGCACGGCCCGGGAAGTATTTGCGAAGGGCGTGGAAGGGTGATGGCCTCCTCTCGCCGGACACAGGCCACCCCACTTGACCATGAGATTCATACCGTGGAAGATCACTGGGTACCGGCGCCGGACGAGGTCTTCCTCCGGGGGGAAGATGTATTCTTCCCGTTTGGGATCAACGCTAAACTTGCCGGTTGGTAGGTTTTGGAGGGCGGCAAGCTGGCGGACCTCGTTGGGAGTAGGGAACGGAACCCACGACCCCAAATAATGAGTAATGGAAGTCATAGTAGCGCTGATTGACGTTGGGAAGCTGGTCATGCTTGACCATGATTGCGATTTCAGGAGTGGATTCCATGAAGAGGAGGATGGTTCTAGATGAGGGGAGAGATGGATGTTCTCTGTGCGAGGCACGTTCTGATTGGGAGGGCAAGTTCCATTAAAAAAGAGCCCTGGGAGGATGAGAGAAGAATGGGAAGATGATAGGTTGGAGTGCTGCCCTTTGCCGGTGGGTTTGTGATAGGTGATGATTTTGTCGGGGCGACTCATCAATAGCTTTGTGAACAAGCCATGCTTTGACAAAGAGAACAAACAATTTAGTTAGGTCATCAATGAGTCTCTCCATTATGCATATACTCTAATAGCAGCATTTGGAGACATAGGAAGATGGATCGTGATGTTGAACATGATTACTACATCGAGTGTTATTTGGCGATTCCCTTTCGTAGCGAGGTTGGATATACAGAACGAGTGGATTTATGGAATAAATTCAAACATGTACGCTGTGATATGTCATTGAAGCTACAATTTCATGTCCTCTTTGGCCTTTTCTGGCCATTAGCGTCCGTAAAATCGTATGTAGTATGAGATGTAGATCGATGTTAGGGTTCCCTCGTGGCACTTGACGAGTGAAGCTATACGGTAGGCGGTGTGAGTGGTCCGTGGATATGGGTGGAGTTCAGAACAATTGACTGCCTTTTTCGACATGATCATTGCGTTGCTAATGTGATTGAATGCATAGATGGCTTGCGTTGAGACTCTTCAATCGAGTCATTGTTCACAGCTCTTCAATCCCTGGATGGAAATCACTTCAGGGCATGAGGACGTGCTGACGCCATTATAGTTGAGACTGAACTCCATAACTCAGTAGAACTCACCGTAAGGTGTGGCATTGCAAGTACAAATGGGGAAATATGATGAAATGGTCAAAGTAGAATTGTACCGTGAGAGGTGTCAGTCTACATGTATTAAAAGATTTCCAACGTTATGTATCAATGGCACTATAATATGTACAACAGGTGAACTCCAGAAAACGCCTTTCGTAGTTAGAAGAGCATACTCCAGAAAAACAAATAGCCAAGGACCCGACACCATTGAATGAAGAAAGGTAAGGTCTGCCCAAGCCCACCAGAGAGCGGGCACTGCTGTTGATGAGTAGAAATGGCTCGTGGACTGGAATTGATGTGATGTGGTCGCAAAGAAGACGCAAAGACCTTTTCTGGAAAGGGATCAATAGGCGGTAGATCGGTATTCCAAGCCAGTCGAGCGATGTATTGAGGTAGCGAGGACGAAATGTGGCTTTTGTCTATATGATTGCATCATGCTGCGAGATAGCGGATTTGCAATCGCTCATGCCTGTACAACTGGCCATCCGTTGACGTATTTGAGTGGGTTATAACCAAGGAAAGCATCCTGTTGCAACCAGTTAGTCGATATCATCAAGACTCATGACGTCGCCGAAAGGCGGAATGAAGGAGGATCGGCGGGCGAGGTCTCTTGGTCCACAAGCCTGCCGTGAGAGATGAGGACTTACCGAAAATGCGAGGCCCACAGTTTTGTTCTCTGTATCAAGTTTGATGAGTATTTTTTGAGGGATTAACAACAATACATTCGCGCAGGTCTTTGTTCCTGAAGGTCGGAGGATGATGCATAATGCGCCCGGGCAGGTAGACTCACGGTAGTGATAGTAGAGGATGTCGGCACCGCCAACTCGGATCACACCCTGCCCACCAGGGGCGTAAGTTTCGGCGTTGGATCCGTAAATAACAGTTCCGCCGCCGTCGACCAGGTTCTTGCCAGCTTGATCGATGTATGGACCACGGGGATCTTTTGATCGCCCGACACGAATACTGTATTCCGATCCCGCAGCAGGTAACGTGCCTCTGTCAAGGTCACAGCATCGTCCGTGGCTGAACCATAGGTAGTAATATCCGTCGTGGTAGGAGGTGAAGGCGCCTTCGATAGCGTGCGGACCGGTAGGGTCGCCGCAGAGTGAATTTGCATTTCGATTCGGGGCGCTGATTGCATTGGGTTCGTAGGCCAGGTGTCGCGCATCAGGATGGGTCGTGCTGACCGGGGAAATGAGGTCTTTGCCGAGAGGCACTTGGTAGACACCGGTCCAATAGCTTCCAAATGTCAGATAAGCTGATCCATCGGGAAGAACCAGTGTCGCTGGGTCAATTGCATTGGAGATCGTATAGGGTGTCACTTCGGATCCGTTGCCCGTTCCTGTTTGGACCACTACCCCTTGGTCGCGCCAATTGCCTGGACCTGGTGACTTGGAAGTGGCCACGCCCACTGCGCTGTCTCGACATCCTGCCTTGCTCACACTGTAGTAGCAGTAGTAAATACCGTCAACAGCCACGACGGTGGGGGCCCATGGGACGGCACGATCACCCTTCGGAATAATACTGTTGGCGTCTAACACACTCCCAACATGTCGCCAGGGACCAGCCATGCTCGGCGCGGTATGGATGAAGATGTGCTCGCCAACATGGTACAGGTAATAGGTATCTCCCACGCGGATAACACTTGGATCATGAGTATGCTGTCCCGTCTGACGTGGCGGGGGAAAATGGATGGCGGCTTCATCACTCTGTACGCCAGCCTCGTCCCGCAGGCTCAAGCTGCGGCTTAGACCCACGGTAAAGAGACAAAGCAGTCCCAGTATAACAAGCATCTTCACCCAGCGTCGACGAACAGACGGATGCCAAAGAAATCGCAAAGACCACCCCTGGCGAAACTCGTCGACGGTGGGCGGGGGCGGCATCGCCGACCATGATAAGTGGCCGCTCCGGACGATCATCCTGGCGGCGCTGAATCCAGGCACTCATCGTTTTCAGTCGGGACGCACGGCGTTCCACCTGCCAGTGGCAAACAGTGGGGTCGGTAACCCGATGGGGGTAGCGATGCTATCCGAGGGGGCTGCCCTGAGGGATTCAACGCGGTCTATCTCGTTCTCGCCCAGTCACCCTTCGGGTAGGGATCGATTCAATGGAGGGGTAACCAAGGGGGGGGGAAAGAACCTGCGGGACAGGGAATGCTCGGCAGATCAACTTGGAACTTGGAGGTCAACTGCGAGGAGCGATCAAGTTCGAGATTGCTGAATAGAAGGACGTTGAATGACTTCTCTGGCTAGCGATGAAGGCGGAAGACTACCGTGTCATGTTCATCGGTACATCGAGAGGTAATGCTTGTCTCTGGTTCTTGCTGCAAAGGAATCTGCAATCAACAAAGTACCAGGAATCTCTTCGAGCTGGCTGTCCCTGGTTTCGCAATGCACTTGCCCGTCGGCACTAAGCAAGGGCGAGCTCTGGAGGGTGGTTTGCCAGTCGAAGGTTCGCCCCGGTGGCCAGCGGTTCCTGTCGATCATCGCCGCTGTGAAGACCCCCACGGACCAACGAGATCCTCCCGTTCGCCACGAACCCACTGCAGGGCCCACTGATTCATCGTCTCCGGCTCCTGTGGAATGTGCCCTTTTCCATTTCCCGTGGCAGGGCTCGTCCCACTGTCTAGCTCCCTCAGCCAGCTCCGACAAAGGAGGTTAGCGGATGCGATCTGGGTTGTCGATATTGTAGTACCTGGAAAGGGAGGGTTTGCGAAGCCTTTTTCCTTTATTTGAACGAATTATGTCCGAGGCAAGGTCCCTACGTCGAGCGGGAAGGTTGATGATAGCAGGGTTACACCGAACTGTCACTATCACCGTCCGTGTTCGGGCCTAACATCCAGGAAACAGAAGAACCCAACTCAGTTTCCAGCATGTAACCTGTACGGAGTAAAAAGTACAGGGGATTCCAACTAAATAGTCTATATATTTTGACCTGAAATGCCTGGCAGCCTCTTTCTCATTTACCACCCTCCATTTGTATCACTCTTTGCTGGGAGGAGAAGGTAGAAAAGACAATGAGTACATAGAAGCCATCGAGAGCGTGATTGTTCCCGCTATATCGGTAATTGTTCCTGAAAGAGACGAATGCATTGTTCAGAGAGGAAAAAGACAAGGGATATGCCCCAGAAGACCCAACACCACTGACGCCGAACTCGTCAATCCAACACTTCTAGAAATCCACCAGCTAAGCTCACACTGCCTGTTCATCGCGCCACAATCTTGTCCACCTCGTCCTTGGCTTCGGTCCAGGTTTCAAGATTCTTGCGCGCCCAGTCCAAATGACAGCGAGCGTATGCGACCTAAAACACAGCCGAGCCTGGGTTAGCGCACTGATGCTAGTGGGGAACGTCGGTGCAGTAGTTGGCATGCATACCATGTAGCGTCGGAGATCGGCTTCCTTGTCCTTCTGGAATCGTTGCAGATCCTGCAGCACACCTGCACTAGCGTCCTTGACGTCCTTCTCCGATACCTGCAGCGCTTGCTCGAGCTGCATGAAATTGTTAGCCAAATTCTTTGGATCATACAGTAGTAGCCATTCGTAATACATACCTGAATGAGGCTTTCTTTGGTCTTGCCAATTTGATCGCGGCGAGTGCGCTCGGGATCGACATCGGCAAAGCCATGGATAGCGTGGCTGATGCGGCCGAAGATCTTGTTCGTGACAAAGTTGCCGCTGGACGTCTTGCGGTGGGCTGGGGAAGACGGTGTGGGCTCGGGCTTTTTGTAAGCTTGGGATGGTGGTGAAGGGCTGCCAATGGACTCGGCGTGCGTGGGTGGGAACTCAGAGTCAGTCGAGGCATCGGCCATGCTCCCGCCTTCGCTGCTGACGGCGGATGAAGTAGATAAAGATCTCTGCGATCGGGGACCCCCAGACGGGGGCCCGGTGCGGTTAAGGTACTGCTCGATTCGCTTGGCTTCAAGCTCGCTGCGCTCGAGGGAGTCGAGAAGCGTCTTCTTCTTAGCCAATTCATCCCGCGTCATGTCTTCTTGCACGCGCTTGAGCACCCGATAACGTAGCACATTACGCACCACGCTTGCGAATTGGGCGCTCTCCCGCATCGGCTCGGCAAAACTAGCACTCAGTGCAGTGGACAGCTCTTCGGTCTCAATGTAAGATGTATCTGCAGCCTGGCCAATGCGCTCGATTGCAGCTGCCACCGTGGGGGATTGCTCAGATAGCGAGAAGCCATTGTAGCGCGCACCCAGTTCCATCAAATCAGCAGAAAGCGAAGAGAGGTGTGAGAGTGTTCGCCGGTTCACCCTCTCGATATTTCCTTGTAACAGCAGCTCCAATTCTCTGGTCGAGGCTTCAAAGTTTACAAAGTACGGGTCCAACTCCTGTTCACTCAGCTTGCGTGACTCAGGTGGGAAACGGCCAAGAACATCGGGGCCCGGGTTAGGCACCACAGGACCATCGTTTGTGCCACCAGGTGACGGAGGTCCACCGCCCGAGGAACCAGCACCGCCATGCTTTAGCTTCGCAGATGAAGAGGGGACTGGGAGCCAGCCATGAGCTTGCGTCGGATTCGCGGGGTCGAGTGGGGGAGCTTTAAGATTGTTCTTGGGGACGGAAGAGGCTGGGTGGGAATGTAAAACCTCGTTCTAGTGTCTCGGCCTCAGCTGTCGTTCATTCAGTCGCCGAAGGGACCTTTGGACTTACCCAGCTAACATTAGGGTCCAGGAAACGCCACCATACTCCGTCTTCTCGGATCTCTTTCATCCGGCGACACCGGTTCAAGAACACTGCCAGCATGCGCTTCCGTAATTCTATGATAGCTGTGTCTTCTTTGGCCTTGGTGGGTTTCGCGGCGTAGTCGGCCATGCTATGCTTCTCGGGGATGGGAGGGACAATGAGGGTAGGGTGCAGATTCACCAGTGTTTGGCGCAATGATGCAAACTCTGAATACCGGCGCCGAACTTCTAAGTCCTATAGCCCTCAAGACATCAGCCTCGTCCGAAGCTTGCTCTGCTGTCAACATACCGCTGTCCGAATGGTGTAGACGATAAAGCTTCCCCCTCCTTCATGGTTCTTGCCGGCATCTGTTATGAGGATCGGCATTTCCGGGTTCTCATAGAGGATCTGCTCGATGCGACTGTCGTATACACTCTTCCGCGGGTACTGTTGGCTTGCAGCTCCATAGTCGGCTTCCTCGGGATCGCTCAAATCCTCCGGGTGGGAGATGTATTCTGGCGGGTCCAGGTTGGAGTCGCGGCTGGACGGAGGTGTGGAATCCTGTTCGAAGGTAGCTGTGTGGAGTCAGCACCGTCAGAGAATAATTCAGGGTGGAGGGGAGAGCTAGCTTACGGGGAGACAGGGCGGCTGAGTGCAGTGAGTCGGACAGGCGGGACTCATGATGGTCGAATGCCCCGTAGGGGTTGTTATCCTCGTCGTTCCACATCTTGCGGAGGATCGTGAAGAGGCCGGGCACCGAGACAACGGAGCCTTCCGGGAGTTGGAGGTTGGGACGCTGGGAAAGCTGTGCCTGGGGATCTGCGGGGGAAGACCAACGTCACCGACTGCGGCGGGCAGGACGGACCATTGACGAAGTGGCGCAAGGTGATCGACATTGATGCCTGAGGTATCCAATTGGCTGGTACTCAGAGATAGTAGGTATTGATGCGAATGACACTCGACAGTTTTGGGGCGACAGGCGGTGAAGTGAGAGATTTCGGAGGCATGCCACTACTCATAATCCATTGAAAGATGATATTTACATTCACCTACAATGAGATCCGGACGAGATCTAGATTACATATTAACCTTGCCCGACTGGAGGGATATACATCCTTCATTACCACGTAAAGGCTGTGCTCCGCCCTGTACGAGTACCTTCATTCATAAGATTCCAGAAACCATCCGTAGTAAGTTACAAAGTCTGGTTACTGATTTCATTTAAAAACATGCGCATTAATTTGACGTACAATCCAGTTGGTGACATAACTTCAAACCCACGGGTCTTCATAAAATCCATCATGAATCATGCAAACTGGACCATCCCCTGGGTGAGTCGATCGCTCAACAGTAAATCTAAACGCCAGTTCTACACTGTTCGCCGTAAATCCATGCAAGGAAGTCATAGAAATGAGACAGTCACACCGAGACTCATCGGTCCGTTTGGGCGTTTTCACCATGGTGCGTTCGGAGGCAGGTGCTCTCGTGCACGAGGTCCTCTGTCGGATTGACCCCAGGAGAAGGTTTCTTGTTGCTGGCAATCGTCCCAACAGCCACCTTGGCCTTGACTTCTTCGATACTGACCATGGCCGTTCTGGCTGTTACCAGTTTGGCTACCCCTGTTTGAACCGCGCTTTCCATTCTTATCGGACACTGGTGGGCTTTGATATTGGTTATCCGACCATTGGCATTGAGACCATTTCGTTTGACTACCGTGACTGCTGTTACCACGATTGCTTTGGCTGTGCCGGCTGTCATTGTTGTAGCGATTCTTTTGACCATCTTGCTGGCCGTGGTAGTCATTCGAGGGATCCCACGAGACTTGATTGTCTGGGGCGTGCTGATAATAATGATTTCCATTTGGAGAATGCCGTGCACTTTGATTGTCTGGCGGATTTTCGTGTTGATGATCCTCCTGTGGCTGTGAAGCGGGCTCCTCTTGATGGCCCTTGTTCTTCCCCTTCTTATTCTTTTTCCCTTTCGGTGGGCTAATCTGATGCGCTTGATTGACGTGGTTCCCATGGTTGTTCTGATTGCCCTGGTTATTCTGGTTCTCTTGATTCCCTTGGTTGCCCTTCTGCTGCTTCTGTTTCTGCTGCTTCTTCTGCCTCTTGCTCTGTTTCCGTTGCGGCTGCTCTTGGGTATGTTCGGGGCTTTCTTCCTCTTGGGGCACTTGTGGCTGTCCATTCTCTCTTTGAGACGCGTGATGCTGCGATTCCGCTACCGGAGAGAGTCTGGCATGTCGGAACGACCGACCGCGATGATCCAGACCTCCTGCCCCGTCCACATGGCGAAGTACCACATATTCTGGTACTCTGGGCCCATTAGCGTATCTTGGCCTCGGCCGTACCCATCCGCCGCGTCTGTATTTGGGAACGAGATGGTCAGCGTCATGGTATCCTCTCTCCACATCATAGTTGGCATGTTGTCTTTCGCGAAGGATGCGAGCTCGTGCTTGACTGATCATGACCCCCATGTGGACATGTCGGCGGTACCAGCAGAAGATCAGCCAGCCAATGCTGACGATGACCAGCAGGATGCCGATGAGAAGGGCAACGAGCTGGTTCCCCTGCATGATGAGGAAAGACTCCCAGTCACCACCCACACGTAGTACCGTACCCAATTTGTTTGTCGGTATTTTCGACGTGATGGGCGATCAGTTTGGAAAGACCTGGGGCAGGTCTGCAGAAATTCGCTGAGCAGAAAGGACTCAGCGTAGACTGAACGATGTTGAAAGTATGGCATGAACGAATGGATGCTGAAGTGGAAGATGTGCGTATTACCTGGTATCGATTGGGTTGAGGTGCGCGCGTCAATTTTCCCAATTT
Source organism: Penicillium sp. PG106-07D (assembly GCA_037042255.1). Taxonomy (NCBI): domain Eukaryota; kingdom Fungi; phylum Ascomycota; class Eurotiomycetes; order Eurotiales; family Aspergillaceae; genus Penicillium; species Penicillium sp. PG106-07D. Next base: position 21,081 of record JAXQJV010000064.1, on the reverse strand, counting down.
GGAAGTTGGGTGATGGAAGTCAACAAAACGGGCAGGAGCGATCGCAGTTGTGCGCGTAAACAGGCGATGAATAGAATAGGCAAAATCAAAATTGGTATTGTCTATGAAAGGCTTACTTATTTTGTCACATCCCTCATACTTGAGTCCATGTCTACTGCAACCCGCATGCGGGACAGCCAGTTATCATGAAGAGATGCTTTCTCTCCAGCCGCCAACAAATTTTGAATCTGCTTCCGCAAAGTGGCCTGGTCCACATCCAAAGCCTCTGGCACGCTGAAATCCGGAGATGCAAGTGAAGAGGCGATACTGATGACCCGAACACCCAAAGCGAAGGACTCGGGCTTCGATGTCCAGCCCAACAGTCCATCTGTGCCAGATTCCTGACTGACAAGACCTAGAAGGTGGTCCAGAGCTTCAGATACCCAGCTCGAGATCTGCCGTATCAAAGTCTCGGGGCAAGCATTTCGCTTCAATTGCAAGAGCACGTGGGACCAAACATCCAATTCACGCACTTCGTCAATGAAGAGATTCTGCTTCTCCTCGACAAACAAGACGGTGCTTTCCTGGCGGTGCTGAGCCATAAGGACTGACACTGGAAGAAGGCTCGACTGGTTGTCAGACCCGCTGATGCGGGTTTGCTGCCCGGTAAGATATCGCATGACACGACGAGCAAAGTGGACAGAGTCTGAGTAATGATCGGTGATGAAAGTGGCAAGCAATTCGCTTGCATTGAGGGGTCCCAGTGCAAGGGCGCTTGTAGGCGAGACTGAAGAATAGGAAAGCACCCATGATGCTGTAGATGCGGCTATGTCGCGTAGTTCCTCATCGTCGTCGTTGAGCATGTCATAAAGAATCAAATAGACATCGAGCAGAGCGGCGTCGGTCCATGGTGAATCCCCTGAAGGGCGAAGAGCCTTGGAAAAGCTTTGGACTGAAACCACAGCAGCGTACCGAGTAGTGAATTCCTAGCATCGGTGGTTAGAGATTGGCCTCCGTGACTTGATTGATGAGACTCACTGTTTCTTCACCAAGGGCGGACCGCAGCTTGATGACCCATCTTTGAAGATCGCTCTTCAAATAAGAAATAGACTTCTCTTGAGTTGAGGAAGCGCGGAGAGCAAGCAGACATCCCTGAAGACGAAGTTCTGCATCTGTAGCGTGTCGGTTCCACTGCTTAATATCTGACAGGGGATTGAAGCACCTCTCCAACTCTTCACAGGGGAGGTCGAGCTCGGAGGTATCATTTGAGGAGGGTGCAAACACCTCCTCCAGCACAGTGGCCAGGTTGGCGGCAGCCAGTGACCTAGAAGCCGCTGGGTGATCCCCCTGAATGATTGAAGAGTACAACTTCACCAGCGGCTTCCTGTACTTGGTCACTCCAGCCAGATGCTCTGGTAATTGTTCAAGAACCCAACTGCCAGCATCGGCGTCAAACTGTGAAATGATGTGGTAGAAGGCTGGTATCATGGTCCACTCTTTTGAAACCAGCATTTTTAACAGCGTGCACCATGCAAGGGCTCTGCGGAGAAGAGCAGATGCCCGAGTGCGGCTGAGAAGATTCCATCCCGGTTGGGAAGCATCGAAGACATAGCTCAAAACGCCGTCAAGATCAAGCTGGTCATAAATGTCAATAATGAATGAAACTACTCGATCTGTCAAAATATTAGCTTGTGTGCATCATATTCACCCGATTGCAAAGTACCTTCCACTTGAGCTGCAATGCTTCGCTCCAGCGTGTCATTCAATGTTTCAACAAGGCAGGTTGCCACGGAGTGTGATCTAGCCAGGGAGAACAACGTCGACATGCCTGATCGCAGAGTCGCGAGCAGTTGATCAAGATGGCCTAACATGGTCAATGTAAATACAGTCAAATCTTAGGCTTTGATGAATCCTACCAGTCCAGAATGCATCAGTGGATGCTGCAAAACGGCGGAGAGAGTAACGAACGCAGAGAGCTATTCCGTGAACATAGTTCTCGGAGGGATTCTCTCTGAGTAGATTTAGCAAGTACTCAATATCTTTGAGGATATTTGTCCTATTCAGCAAAGATGAATAGACCCGAGCGGCATGCTCGCGAATTCCCCAGACGGGACCTTGGAAATGCACAAGCACGAGGTTACATAGCTTCGTGTCGTAGTCGTCTCCGACGGTGGGAACCTTCTCTCCAATCAGCTCCAGGGCGGGGAAGATTCGCTCAGTGACAATATCAGTGCCCTCCTGCGCGGTGGTGCCCTCGGATGGTGCCAGAAGTTTGGTCAGTAGCTCAAGTAGACCAGGGTACTTTGGGAATGAGATCTTTGATCCTGGCTCAGATCCCGAGACGCCGCCAAATCCAGCCACGGCTCCAGGAACCATACGACACATTCTGGTGAGCAGGGCACGGAAAAGCATCAGACCGGAATTGCGAAGAGCCCAACTAGGAAAAAATTGTCAAGGAAAATCTTCAATGATAGGGGTTGTGGACTCACATGGGTGATCCAAGGCGTTCGGCAGACAGTGTAAGCGCTGGCATGATGAAAGGCTCGGTGAAAGGCCCAAGCCTAGTGTTGGTGAAAATGTCTTTCAAACAGTTCATGGCGTGGACCTGAGGAAGCTCCAAGTACTGCTGCTCCTTGTTGTATTCGACGGGCAGGCGCGAAATTTCGTGAAGATCGTTCATGGCTTCCCTGAAGAAAGGTGTTCTGTGTAAAGAACAAAGTATTCCCGTAACCAGGGCTGGTAATCCAGCCGATCGTCGGGTCAGCTTCGAGGCCGACTCAAAGATAGTGGCTCTAGCCTCCTTGTACCAGCCCTTGGGTAGTTCATGGATTGATGCATCCTTGGAATTACTGCACCGTTCACAGCAGGTGGCGAACGTTTGCGAAACCGTAGAAAACGCACCGCGGTGTCGTAGCTCGGCAAGTTGTGTAAAGCTAGCTCGGCCGACTTTCTCAAAGTCTGCACGTTGGAGACCTTCCGGACCATCAGGGCCATAGGTCACGTTGAACATAGTAGCATGTAGTAGCAAGCTGTTCTATTTAGCAATAACCTTGTTCCAAATGTAGTGCCAATACATACCTCGATTCGCGGAGTGCTCTCCATGAGTAGGAGAGGACATCCTTCGGGCCAACTGAAAGATCTTCAGTCGGCTCATCGATATGACCCTCGGGAGAGTCGATACACAGAACAGGTCTAACCTCTTCCCATACTCTGTCGCAGATCGCTACAATACGGTCATGGATTGATCGCCAGGCGTCAGCATCCGCTCCATTCAATAGCAGGGCATGAAACCGAGGCATCAACACGATGTATCTAATTTCGATCCGTTAGACGCTAGTCAATTCTCTCGAGGGTGACCTGACCAACCTCAATCCAGACATGTATCCATGAAGAGGGGCTTCACGTAAATTCGAGTTGAATAAGCCCTTTGAGGACGAGAGGCGCTCCTCAAGTTTAGTCAAGATGGTGTCAAGAACCGATGCCTTCGTTTTCCACCAGTCTGAGCCAATTGTGGGTGAACTTGTAGGTAAAGCCGCGCAGAACAGGATGTGGTAGAGGCGAGCAACGGTATCCGCGTGGTCAGCCCGACTAGTGTTGCTCGCAGTGAGCTCCGCTCGGGCCAGGGCATCAGTCAAGCGCAGGCACACAGCTTGGCCATGGCTTGCTGCAGCTTGAAAACCGCCCATCAAGATATCTTGAGGGAAAAAGTTGATGATCATTGAGGAAGTCTGTCTTACTTCCTCAAAAGGGTCAAGAAGGAGATCCACCAGCAAACGGAGCAAACGAGGCTCAAAGACATTCATATGGAACTTCCAGCGTGTTTCGACCTCGGACTTGGCTGGGGGAATGCTCGTGCGTGGGTCAAGATTGGACTCCAGCAAAAGCTTCAATGCTTTCAATGCACTGATATGCCGTGGGTACGACGCAGTCACAACAAGATCGCCCGCTAGGAAGTCGATGTATTTCCTCAGAAAGGCCAACGTCTCTTCGTCGCTCTTGACTAAATCAGAGGGCAAATTAGATGATTCCTGTGCTGCGCTTTCTGGACAGCTTTGTTGCTTGAGAATGCCGCTTTTGAGACGAACGATGAGCTTCCGGGTCAGGCTCATGATTTCACCTCTGCTGTACGAATCAGAGTCAGCATGCATTGATGGAAGACCACCCAGAATTGAGTCGGTGGCCACTGATGTGAACGGTTTGATGGTGGAGAATGCAGTGACCAAGAGCGACAAGGCCGCAATGCGAATGTTGGGTTCCCGATGGAGCAGGAAATTGCCTAGAACCTTGCTCTTAAGCACCAACTTCTGCGTTGCTCCCTGTTTGCATTCATTCGGTTTCGAGCTGTCATCTACCAAGGGTCAGTGGCTGTATATCCAGTTCTTCCAAGGCATGCGTCTTACAATCTTCATGGACAAGATTGGTCTTCTTGCCAATCTGCAAAGCAGCGAAGAGGAGGATATACTCTTTATCCTCGGCATCACTCATGTCTCCCCCCAGGAGACTCTTCAAAGGTAGACTTTCCACAAACGCCATGAAGCCAGGCGGGTCGGCTGAGAAGATTGGCTGAAGAATTTGGCTCGAGATAGCTTCCAGATTAGCCACAACATGAAGCATCATGTACCGAATAGGGGCAACCCAAATCGTGGACACCGGCCACTCCGGTGACTCGGACTTCAGCTTTTTCAAGAAGGCCCCGAGCACGTTGCCGCATGATCCAGACATGTCACGGCTGTTTGTCTGGGTAAGAAGGCCAAGCGCAAAGATCTTTGCTGCCAGCTCATTGCTTGGCTCGTCAGACAGGGTCCCCAAAAACTCCTCGGAACCGACTGGAGACAGTGCTTCCTGGGCGTTTTCAAAGACATGCACCCATCTTTCCCGACTCTTCCCGAGCCAATTTTGGAGCAAGGAGATGAAATCAGAGCCAGAGATAGCGCCCTTCCGAATGGCAAGCTCAAAGCAAGCTAGTGAAGCCTTCAGTCTGGATCGAGGCTCGCCGAGCATGATACTGGGAATAATCGCCTCTGTGACCGCTTTTTGAATGTCTTCCTTTTCGGCACCGTGAATGTACTTGGCCAAAAGGTTGATCAACGAGCCCAAAAGCTGCTTGAGCGGCTTCGGTTTCGCATCTTCATATCGGCTCAGGAATACTTCAAAGACAGCTAGCCAGTTTACGGATGAGAGGGCTAATTGCTTGGTCTCGTCGTTTTTGGAAGTTGCAGCAGCATCCAGGAAAGCTGAAACCGCATTGCAAGCGGCCGCTGAATGTGGATTAGACAGAGAGGGCGTTGACACGGTCTGAATTAACGACTGCCAGACTCGGTTCACTTTCCTATTCAGGTGTGAGACTCAAGATTCATTTCGGGATAATTGAAGTACTACACTCACTGGCTATCTTCACAACTCAGGGCCAGCTTCACAAGTTGACCCTTGGCAAGATCTTGCAGAGCCTTTTCCGACAAGAATTGTACGCTCAGTGCAATCTCATCTATGTTAGTTGCGGCAGCGCGCTGAGCGCCACGGGGCTTTTCAACATCCATCACCGGTGCGATTCAGCATGATCTGACTCTTCCACAATCAGATTGTACTGTAATTTCACAAAAATATCAGTCTGCCCAAAGCTCCCCGCGCTGCCTCAGGCCACAACAAGAACGAAATTTGGATGTGGGATGCCCGAAAGGGATTAGTGCCGGGCTAACGATCTTCCGCGATCCCCAGTCACGGGACCGAAGTTTTTGCTGGAGCCGACATTCGGTGGAGCTGCGATCAAGGGCCATCGTCTTCCTTCTCGTTCCGTCGTGTTGTACTTTATCATCATATCTGCCTTCCTTCTCCTCCTCCATCATGGCTATCTGGGACAACCTTGGCGGTCGCAAGGAGACTGTGGCGCCCTCTCCATACGACTCCTCCAACGCACAAGATGCTACTTCCTTCCTCTCCGAGGTCGCGATTCCCGATCCCTCCAGGCTCCATCCCCTAGCCGGCCTGAACCAAGACACTCTCGATTATCTGACCCTTGAAGATTCTGCACTTGACTCGTTGCCCGGCTCTCGCTCCGTTTTGCCTTCTCGCGGCTGGTCCGACGACCTCTGCTACGGTACCGGCACCACATACTTGGCCGCCCTGACCCTCGGTGGTGCGTGGGGTCTGGCCGAAGGACTGAGCAAGACGCCCGCAACTGCTCCCCCTAAGATTCGCCTTAACGGAGTGCTCAACTCGATTACCCGCCGGGGTCCGTTCCTCGGCAACTCCGCGGGTGTTGTCGCGATGGTTTACAACGGCTTCAACTCGGCCATCGGATATGCCCGCGGCAAGCACGATTCTGCCAACAGCGTGGTAGCCGGTGCGCTCAGTGGCATGCTTTTCAAAAGTACACGCGGCGTTAAGCCCATGATGATCTCTGGAGGCATCGTGGCTTCGATTGCTGGTGCTTGGGCCGTACGTACCCGAAGATGACGCCTCACTAGGAGCTTTGCTAACTATTCTACTGCAGGTGACGCGAAAGGCCTTTTTTTAAACTAATACCGGCATGACCAGTCCCTGTCTTATCATCAACCTCCCGGAAGGCCCGAATAGCCTTTAACCATACCCTTCCTACCCTGCCATCCACGACCCGGGCGGGAAACGATCACCGCCAGCTACTTTCCACCTGCAATGTATTACAACGGCTTTTTATCTTCTTTTCCCTAGCAGATCTCTTCACTCCGGCGCTCCAAGCATCCATGTTTCGCATTTCTGCGTGGGTTGGGAATGGGGTGTGTTTCTTGGGTTTGTACTTTTTATTGCTTTTCATCTGTGTACATAGAAAAGTCTCTTGCATTTCTGGGCTTATCGACTGCGACGCTTGTTTTTCAGTGTCTCGTCATGTATCCTTAATTCTGCGAGGGGCTTCCAATAGAGAATCATTACGCTTCTAACGCGTTCCACAATCTTCCGATGTGTATTACTATTCGGATCGCAGAGCTCGCGAACGAGACTGAAGTCAATACTACCGCCCAGATAGAAGCAAGGTATGGAAATTATATCAATTCTCAGGACATTCAAAGAGCCATCGGCTGGTCTGAAGGACCTATTCTTAGACGCTGACCTCCGACGTCCTCAGGAACATTTGAGACGGACCTGAATTAGCCGCGTTAGTCAGCCTCGACGAGGTAGTTAACTACCTAGTTACCTACCAATCCATCCGGCATTGCTCGAGACTACATACAACTTCCGTACTTGTGTTGGTATCTCTCTCACCTGCTATTGGAAATGACCGAACGAGCTGCGCGGGATACTGTATATTCTTCATGGATGAACCCATTCCGGCCAGCCATGATGGGGCCCATCATTAGCGGGAAAGCAGACCGAGTGATGACGATAGAACCTCTTCATGCCTCGAGGGATTCCATCGCCTGTCATTTGCCCCACCAGTGACCCTCGATTGATAACTGCTCCTGCAGCTGACAAGACGTGTCAAATATTTTCAAGGATGACTGCTGGCTGCGTAAGCGTCACTGGAACCAACTCTTCTTTTTTGGGTCGCAGCAATATTCACACGTACTCACAATGCAGTCGTTGTTTCAATATCGTCGGATATGCAGACAGCTTGAGAAACAAATTGTGGTGAAACACAACAAGCCTGACGATGTCTGGACACATGAGCGACGCTACGTTTATTCTGAAGGAGAGATCCAGTCAGAACCACGCGAGGTAGAAGAAAGTGAACCAGCAAGACGAAGAAGAGAGCGTGGTCAGCGCACTCCTATTTCGGGACCAGCCCTTCATCCTCGCCATACAACTCGCACACACTTGGAATGCGACAGGGACGTGGAGCGTGCGGATTATGACTTGGAGTTCCAAGGCGAACCGCACACTATCAACACGCTAGACACTCTGGGAGGCACACTCGATATGATGGTGACAGGCGTGAAGAAGCGCAGACCAGGCAGCGGCGACGAGTCCAGTACTACGTCCAACGGGGCCGCTGACGGCAAAATCGACGGCGAAGCAGTCCATCAGGATCGACTCGTTGTGGTCACTTTCGAGGGCGACTGCGACCCAGTGGATCCACATAACTGGCCGATCCCGCGCCGGTTGGCATGTACAGCATTATTGTCACTGACGGCAGCCATCATCTTATGGGCGACTACAATTGATGCGGTTGTTTTCACCCCCGCTACTCGGAAACTGTATGGAACTGATAACTTCGCGATCGAGACGGTTCCGACAGGTGAGTAATAAGGTCGCTATAGATGCTGCACCTAAAAATTAAATGCTTCTTTCACTAGCTCTTTACCTGGTCGGCCTCGGGATAGGGGGCCTTTTCATAGCGCCTATCTCCGAACTTCTTGGACGCAATCCCATCTTTATTCCTTCGCTCTTGCTCTTTATATTATTCACAATGGGCGCGGGGCTCGCGAGGTCTCCAGCACAGCGAATGGTTCTGAAAGGCATCTCGGGGTTTTTCGGGTCTGCTCCTCTGGTGTGCACCGCGGGTTCCATTGTTGACCTTTGGTCACGCATTGAGCAAGTCTATGTATTCCCCCTGTACGCCATTTCGTCCTTCATAGGACCCCTAGTAGCCCCTACGCCTGGTGTATTCGTCGCCGAAGCCCATGCAGTGAGCTGGCGCTTCGTGGATTGGATGACTATCATCTTGGCCGGGATTGCTCTAGGTTCATTCGTGCTGTTTATGCCTGAAACATACAGTCCCATTTTGTTGGATTGGAAAGCGAAGCAGCTTCGCCGCCTCACTCGAGATCATCGGTGCCGAGCTCCGCTCGAGTTCAGAAGAGTCTCGTTCCTGCACCGCCTCGCCCACGCAATGTATCGACCGTTCCTCTTATTCGTGACAGAGCCTATTATCATGGTATTTGCAGTCTACCTCTCGGCTATATTCATCATTCTCTACACCTTCATCTCTGGCTACGTCTCGATCTACGAAAAGGTACATAAATTCCACCCTACCCAAGTAAGCATTGCCTTCCTCGGTGTGTTAGTGGGTGTGTTTCTCGCCGCTCCGTGTGTGCCGCTGGCGATGAAATTGGTGCGCAGAGATATTCTCCGCAGCCGCTTCCAAGGCCATGAGTACTCGGAGCCAGAAATCAGTCTCTATATGTCCATGTTCGGGGCCCCCGCTATCCCCATTGCACTGTTCTGGATGGGCTGGACGGTCCGGCCGTCTATCTCCTTCTGGTCTCCGATCGGCTCGTCCGTGCTGCTGGGCTACGGGGTGCTGTGCGTATTTGTCTCCTCCTACCAATACGTCGCCGAGGCCTTCCAGTACCATGCTGCGAGTGCCCTGGCTGCCGTCCAGATGTTGCGCCTTGTATCTTCTGGTGTCATGGTCTATGTCTCAGACCCAATGTATAAAACGCTGGGCATTGCCTGGACTCTAACCTTGCTAGGTGCGATTGCCACAGTGTTTCTTCCCGTGCCATATTTACTACATCGGTGGGGGCCGATGGTGCGGCGATGGAGCCGGCATGCGAAGAGCGAGCAAGGGTGACTCGCTTGACACAACCATCTACAGATTTTGGTATGTGATTGGAGCTTATAAGCGTCTCCTTTTTTAAGATTCTTTCCACGCTGTTCTAGAATTAACGACTGCCGATTACAAAACGGGCTGCACAGCGAGACAGACCGAATTGCATATTCTCGTGTTTTTCTCCCTCGTTGGCCAAATAATGGGAAGTAAGAGATCGGTTCCACGGTGAACGAGGAGGAGTATGAGACCAAGGCAGCTCCCTCTTAAGGTCTAGCCTGACAAGTCACCTGATGGCCGGGTATACTAGCGATTTTGATGTGCTGAGGACTCAGCCTCACAAAACCATCCTCATTCTACCATGCCGCCTGATATATCCTTTCGTGGCCCGAATTCTGGACTACAACTGGGGCAAAATGACGGTCACGTCTCCGTACAGTTCCGTAAGTCTCATCCAATGAGAGCTACGACAGCGATGAAACAAATTAATGAAATCGCCCTAGTACAACCAGAAACGTCGACGGATGAAGCATGCTTACGAGACTTGCGGACAACCGATCCCCGTGATGACAAGAGTCGTATTGAGCAGACCAAGGGCGGGCTTCTCAAGGACTCGTACCGTTGGATTCTAGACAACTATGAGTTCCAACAGTGGCGAGACGACCACTCGGGCGGCCTCTTATGGATCAAGGGTGATCCTGGCAAGGGCAAGACAATGCTCCTGTGTGGTATCATCGATGAATTGACCCGATCAATTCCGGACACTGCGACTATGGCCTTCTTTTTCTGCCAAGCTACAGATAGCCGAACCAACACTGCGACGGCAGTCCTGCGTGGGCTGATTTATTCACTTGTCGAAAGGCGGCGATCTCTTCTCTCGTGTGTTCGCAGCCAGTACGATCGCGCGGGAAAGCAACTCTTTGAGGACATAAATTCATGGCATGCTGTCTCGAGAATGTTCACCAACATCCTACAAGACTCGAGCCTCCAAACTACCTATCTAATCGTTGACGCACTCGATGAATGCAGGATAGGCCGTCCTGCACTACTCCGCCTCATTGTCCAGGAGTCTTCCGCCCGTCCACATGTGAAGTGGATCGTATCGAGCCGCAACTGGCCTGAAATCGAGGAACAATTGGAGACAGCAAACCAGTCAGCTCCAATCTCATTAGAGCTAAATGAGAAGTCTGTTTCTCATGCAGTGAGCAATTTCATCCAGTACAAAGTTGACAAATTGGCGGAAAGCAAGAAGTATGACGAAAAAGTTCGTGAAACAATCTTTCATTACCTTTCTTCAAACGCGCAGGGGACTTTCCTTTGGGTAGCCTTGGTCTGTGAGGAGCTCACCAGAGTGCTGCGACGGCACGCTCTGAAGAAGCTGAGAGAGTTGCCTCCTGGATTGAATGCTCTGTATGCTCGGATGACAGATCAGATCAGTGATTTGTATGATATTGATGCCAAGTTTTGTATGAGAGCACTGGCTATCATTTCGACAGTGTACCGACCTCTTACATTAAAGGAGTTGAAGGTTTTCCTGTGTGAGCCTGATGAGGAATTCAATGACGATCAAGATTTACTAGATATCATTTCCCGATGTGGCTCGTTTCTGACACAGCGCGAGGGGACCATTCGCTTTGTTCACCAGTCTGCGCAAGACTTCCTGATGACTTCGAGCGAGGTCTTTCCTCAAGGGATAATTGTTGAACACCACGCAATTTTCGCACGTTCTTTACAGTTCATCGTCGGATGCTTCGGCGTGATATGTATAATATCGGGGCTCAGGGACTGCCAGCTGAGAAAGTCAGACGGCCTAACCCGGATCCACTAGCAGCTGCACAGTACGCGTGTGTCTATTGGGTTGACCATCTTCAAGGTGGCAGATTGGACGCAAACGGTGGTCTTGACCTGGATGACAGAAATTGCGTGGACGTTTTCCTACGGCAAAAATACCTTTACTGGCTGGAAGCCCTTAGCTTGCTAGGGGAAATCTCTCGGGGCATAACAGCTTTGCTGAAGCTTGAAGGCTTACTCCAGGTAAGTATAAAATCATTCAATGGGCATTTCTACGGCTAACGCGTGACTGGGACGGGTGTGATAGAATGACGAGCCACGGGCCCTCTTCGATCGAGTTCGAGACGCTTCCCGGTTCGTACGATATAATAGGCAAGGAATCGAAAGCGATCCCTTCCAGATATACAGCTCCGCCCTAATCTTCAGCCCAATGCGGAGTGTCACGAGAACAAATTATCAAAAGGAGATTCCCGATTGGATTCTGAATAGGCCAGAAGTATTGGAGGATTGGACTCCATGTCTTCAAGCCCTCGAGGGGCATAGCAACCGGGTTAACTCGGTTGTCTGGTCGCCAGATGGGAGCCGACTTGCATCAGCTTCGAATGATCACAGTATCAAGATTTGGGATTCCGCCACCGGCCAGTGCGAGTTAACCCTCGAGGGGCATAGTGACTCAGTATGTTCAATTGTCTGGTCGCCGGATGGAAGGTGGCTCGCATCTATATCCCTTGATAAGACTGCTAGGATCTGGAATTTAGCAGACGGCTATCACATGTTAGCTCTCGAGGGGCCAAGTGGTTGGATCAGGTCAATTAGCTGGTCGAAAGATGGAATCCAACTCGCATCAGTGTCAAATGACAACACGGTCAGGACCTGGGATTGCGTCACCGGCCAGTGCACTTCGACTCTTGAATGGGATGAAACCTCAGTTAATTCTGACACCAACTTCGTCGCCTGGTCGCCGGATGGAGGCCAACTCGCATTAGTGTCCCGGAATAAAACAGTCAGAATCTGGGATCTAGCCACGGGCCAATGCATTGAAGGGGCTAGTGATTCTGTTGACTCAACATGGTCGACGGATAGAGACCAACTCAAATTAGCGCCGGGGCAGTTCTGGGATAAAACAGACAGAATCTGGGGTCTAGCCACGGGCCAATGCATTGTAGGGGAAAGTGATTCTGCTGACTCAACATGTTCGCCAGCTGGAACCAAGTTCGCATCAGCGTTCAATAACGATACGGGCAGCATCTTAGACCCAGCCATCGGCCAGTGCGAACCACCCCTCAGAGAGTCGCGGAAATCCTTCGAGCATTCTGCTAACTGCATTGCTTGGTCGCAAGATGGAGGCCGACTCGCATCAGTGTCAACTGACAGCAAAATCAGGATCTGGGACTCCAACACCGGGCACTGCGTATCAACCCTTGAGGGACATGGTGGATGGAGACAAGAGGTCACCACGATTGCTTGGTCGCCAGATGGACGCCGAGTGGCATCTGCATTACGTGATGGTACCGTTAGGATCTGGGATTCTGCTAGCGAGTGTGGATCAATGCTTTATGGGCATAGTCAAACAGTCACATCGATTGCCTGGTCGCCAGTTGGAAACCGACTCGCATCAGCATCCTGGGATGGCACTATTGGAATCTGGGATCCAGCCACAGGTCGGTGCGTGTCCATACTCAAGGGTCATGGTGATATGGTTCACTCGGTCGCCTGGTCACACGATGGAAGTCGACTTGCGTCAGGTTCCTCTGATAAGACCGTTAGGATCTGGGATATTACTATCGACAACTCTGCGAGAGGCTTCGAGAGGTACAATCTTCATGTCGAAAATATTGCCTTTTCATACGATGGAAGCCGACTCGCATCAGTATCATACGATCATACCATCATGATCTGGGACCCCGCCACCGGCCAATGCAAATCACTGCTCGAAGGGCATAGTGAGTCAGTACGGACAATCGCCTGGTCGCAAGATGGTAGTCGACTCGCATCAGCCTCATATAATGGGATTATCAAGATGTGGGATTCTGCTACTGGCCAGTGCCTACTAACCTTTCAAGGATCTAATGAATCGGTCTTTGTTATTGTCTGGTCGCCAGACGGAAGCCGACTTGCATCGGCATCACGGTATGGTATAGTTAGGATCTGGGACTCTGCTACCGGCCAATGTGAATTTACCCTTTACGGGCAAAGTGACTCAGTGAACTCGATTGCCTGGTCGCCAGATGGACATCGAGTTGCATCAGCATCATCTAATGGGATGATCAAGATCTGGGATTTGATTACCGGCCAGTGCGTGTCAACCCTCGAGGGACATAGTGTCCCAGTCAACTCGGTTGTCTGGTCGCCAGATGGAAGGCGGCTCGCATCAGCATCACGGGATGCGACCGTCAGGACCTGGGATCCGCTCGCAGGTCGAGTTGAATCAATCTTCGAGGGGCACGGTTACTCAGTGGAATCGATTGCTTGGTCGCAGGACGGTAGTCGACTCGCATCAGCGTCCTTTGATGGAACAGTCAGGATCTGGAGACTGGCCACCAGCCAATGCGAATCAACTCTCAATATCAAATCTGAATTCGTGCGTTTTGATAAGGTCAATTCTGATTATCTCCACACGACAATTGGTTTGTTTGATCTGGGCTCCATTGGCCCTGCCACATCCACACCTCACTGCCCAGCCTCCCTGCCACAACAACAGGGGTATGGCTTGAGCGATGACTATTCTTGGATAACCTATGATGGAGTCAATCTCCTATGGTTGCCACCCGAATATCGACCAGCCGACCCCTCCCTGTTCGCTATATCTGAGACTAAACTGGTTATTTACTCTGTGTCTGGTCACTTGCTATTTCTCGCACTATCAGAACAGAGTCCATTCCCCAGCTTCTGATCAGTGATCCATCCTTACCCTAGACTCCAGGTTTCTCAGTGTGCTTCCTTTTTAGCACGCTGTGCATAGCCCATAGTTCTATTTTGGAGACCTGTTTATGAACCGAGTACTCTACCGAGCACTCTTTCTTCGGACTGTTCTATTTTCTAAGTTTTGGGCTTGTTGAAATACTCCAAAAATGATTTCTTTATATGTTATAGGGATTACTCAAGTTAACACCCCCAAACTCCCCCGACTTCTCTGCATATTTTGACCCCCCTTCTGCCTGTGGAAAGTGCGTGAACTACTAAAGAAGTAGAAAGAGTTGAAAGAGTGTTCGAAAGAGTGGCAGAAGGAGTAGCAGGAAGAGGATGCTAGGCAATTTCAGGAAGAAGGGGGGTCAGTTTAGTAACCCCCTATGTTAATGTCGCCGAAACTTTCTTGAAGCCATTGGCCAAACTTACTTATGCCCCCGTGTCAATACCAGGCTGATTGATCACCTGGAGGCCCGAGAGATGGGACATTATGAATGATGCACAAATTTGAATTTTTTTACCAAACCAGGAAAGACCAGGCGTAATGACCGTTGGAAGTCATTTTGCCTGTTATAGCGTTGATCCACGGGCTTCGCGTAGGACCGGCGGTTGCCGATGTGGGGAGGCAAATTTGAAGAATCATTTCGGTCGCCCACGCGGCCACACCAAAGTCCCGAAACAATCATCAAAGTTTCATCGACCCCAACTCGTGGGGATGCCGAATAGCTCACAAGCCACCAATGTGAGGGCTCCCAAATCACGCACAAAAACCTTCACGGGGTGTTGGACCTGCCGAGCCCGCAGAGTCAAGTGCGATGACGAGAGGCCGCATTGTCGACGCTGTCGCCGAAGTGGCTGGCAGTGTCAGGGGTATGGCCTACGCCTGGGATGGTCCCAAACCCCAGGCACTCGGTCACAACGGCGGCAGATCTGGCTTTCGACTCCACAATCGACGCAGGACTTGTCATCGGCGGCTGTGACGGCCATTTTGGCAGAGCTGGATGGATGGTCTGGAGACGGCTGTTCCCAACAACGAGGGCCTTTTACAGTATTTTCCGCATGTAGCTCTGGTTCAGACGAGCTTAAATTTGCAAGAATATTGCATAACGATTTCGATACTTCTTCACAACCGCGTGCTACGGAAAATGCGAACGGTGCTTTTGATCGATGCACACCAATTCCTGCTGCGGCAGATCAGTCGACCGGTGGCAGCCAGTCCAGGGATGGGCCGTCGCCGGAACAAGTTTTAGATGTCTCGACATCCTCAAATACTCTGTCCTTTATGCCCTCATCTGACAAGTGGCCCTCGCCGATGGCATCCGAGTCATCCGATTCGTGTGAGAATGATCGGGCTGATATTGTGTCGCTGGTTGTTCGCCAAGAGCCTGGCAGGCGGCATCATGTCGAAGATAGCAAAGACAAAGATCTGATCCTGATACCGTCATCACCGAAAAGTGGATCACCTATGATGGCAATAAATCCCATTCAGCTTCCCAGACCAGAAACAGAGCTGGTCCACCACTGGGTTGTCTTTTTGAGCGGCAACATGCTGCTGATTGATACGCCCGATAATCCTTGCCGAACAATATTCATGCCAATGGCCCTCAAGGGCCTTGACGCGGCTCCAAACGAGTCCAATATCAACCTCTCTATCTTCCATGCCATCTGTGCCTCCTCCGCTTTCAGTCTTTTCCACCTCCGCCGCGACCCGAGGTATCAATCAGTGGCCATGCATCATGATCAACTTGCTCTTCACCACTTGCGCCAGAATCTGCAACGCGCGCAACGGCTGGATGAGTCTATCTTAGCCGCTGTGCTTACTTGTATTACCGCCGAGGCAATGTCTGGGCGGAGAAGCCGCTGGAGAGCACACGTTGCTGGTGGTCTTGGCCTTTTGGAAAACGAGATTCATGGGGGCTGGGTCCCCGGGCCCATAGCTGCTCGCCTGCTACAGAGCTATTTGTCCCTTTCCTCACTCTGCAGCCTACCTATATCGTCGCATTTGATGTCATTACTGGATGGACCGTCTGATTTGCAACACTACTTGGAACGATCCCACGGCATTACTGCATCTTTAGTCCAGTGCCTGGCGTATATCACGTTCCTTGCGGAATCACACACCAAACTGTCGACGGAGGAGCTCGATCGTCTCGAGTTACAACTATACCTCAATTTTCCATCCCCATCCGCACCGGATACCCCTGGGTCGAGCATCATTCAACACGCGCTCAATTCTTTTTATTACGCGACAATCATCTATTTCCGCCGAACGCTGCGTCATGTGTCACTGCGTGACATACAAGATCTGGTTGAGAAAGCCATCCAAGAGCTGGAGGCAGTTGACTGCTTCAGCAATGACAAAGGTGGTTGTGCCTACAACTGGGCCAGCTTCGTCGTTGCGGCTGAATGTGAACGGGCGGATCTTCAAGCTCGTATGCTAGCTTGTTTTGACCGAAAAAGTCGCCACGGCATCCAGAACATCAACATTCTTGGCGAAATTGTTCGAGAGCTTTGGCAGAGACGTGCTCAAGCCCCCGGAAAGGATATTCACTGGCAAGAGCTTGCTAAGGAAGCAGACTTTGATATTATGCTTGTATAGATGCTGGCCACCTGTGCGAGCAAATATGATCACGGTTCCTATACAATTCTTTTGTGTATGTTATGGATACGATCTGCGAATATCTGTCTAGACAGTGAATCCACCATCCACTACCAGCGCTGCACCACACATATAGCTGCTCATCGGAGAAGACAAGAACAGGATTGCGTCCGAAATCTCCTCCACCCGCGCAGGCCGTCCAAGAGGTGTCATCTCAAACACGGGGTTCATCGATCCCGATTCAATCTGCTCTTTGATGATGGGAGTATCGACAAAGCTGTGGACACTCATTAGATTCTTCTCAGTGGTATGGAGTGTTGGACAGGGACTTACCCAGGACAGATGGCATTGATACGAATTCCTCGGCGTGAGTACGCTTTCGCGTCCTGTCCTGCTTTAGCGACAATCCTAGACTCACAAGGATGGGTCGGATATGTCTTACCATCTTCGTCAAACCAACCACCGCTGCGATTGTCAATTGAAGAGAAAGACACCAGGGTAATGGACGTACTCACCATGCTTGGATGCAGTGTAATGAGGAATTTCGAACGGCCCTGGAGGACCACGTACGCCAAACATCGACGAGACATTAACGATAACGCCTCGCCCTTCACGTGTGCCGCGCGACCTAGGTTAAAAGTCAGAGCGCTTGCCTCTTGATCCTTTGCCAAAATGCGCCACCCACTCCTGTTTGAGCATCTGTCGAATCAAAGCTCTCTGGCACAGCCAAACGCCGGTCTGATTGACGTCGATGACCTTCTGCCACTCTGCCAGCGTCATCTGGTCCGTCAGCGTTGGTGTACCACTTATTCCAGCGCAGTTGATGCCAATGTCAACGCTGCCGAAGCGCTCGACTGTCTTGCGTACTGCATCGTCGACCGAGGCTTCGTCTGCGACGTTGGCCTGGATGATCTCCACGCTGAGTGTAGGAAAGTGAGCTCGGAGCTCGTCGCGGGACCTTTCGAGGTGTGACAAGTTTAGGTCGACCAGTGTGATGGATTGGATCCCGTTCTGTGCGAAAGATATCGCGGTAGCTTTGCCTATTCCTGAACCAGCGCCGGTGATGACAGCTGCTCCTTTGACTTGACACGCCATAGTTGCAAGACGATAATGCAGAGAATTGTCACTGAGATAGAAAGTTTTAGAGCGCTCGTATCGGATATCCGAAATCGGAGATTGATGAATGAAAGAAGAGAGGAAGGGGAGTAGAGGGAAGAGAAGGATGCATGTGTTTGACTATCGATCATCCCGCTAGACTCAAAATCCCCCGCAATGTGGTATCGTCACGCGGGGAAGGCACGCATGCTGTATGCTTCTAGTCAGCCTTGACTTGCTCGCTCGCTCTTCCATCTTGTGTACCTGTGTCGGTGTCACAGATCCACCCGCATCGCAACCTCACCCGCATCACCTATTCTGGGGCGGATACGGAGTTGGCAGCTTCCGAGACGGTATCCACCCCAGGTCTTTTGCGACGCCAGATGTCAGGGAGGACCTTCTATCTTCAGATCATCCCGAGCGGTGCCGTCCACGACTCCACGTAGATCGCGTGTGGCGTTGCGTGGGGCGCTAGTGGATCTCTCCAACTAACCTTCTCGCTGTGGATTACCCTTTTCGACTTTAAGATCTATGTGGCTTCTTCAAGAGCTATCAGTTAACACAACAAGCGAAATGGGAATCAATTGCTTCGGATACCATGTCTCCGTCGCACTTTCGGCGGCTTGAAATCCCCCGCCTGGAATAAATGTTCACGATGGCTGAAAAGGTCCGTCTTCCCAGCTTCCAGGCTGAAGTCGTGGAACGTTACAAATTCTGAAAATTTCTGTTCCCTTGACTATATTTCAACTATCAAAAAGATGGCCTGAAAAGGCAATCACATCGCAGCCGATGCCATTGTCATTGGCGACGGCCTTGGAGGATGCAATTCCCTTTATAAGCTGCGCAATCTCGGCCTCTCCGTCAAGCTGATCAAAGCTGGCAGCGCCTTTGGAGGGGTCTGGCACTGGAACAGATACCCGGAGCGCGTGTTGACGCGGAGACACCCGCGTATCAATTCAATATTCCTGCCGCCTCGAACAGGTGGAATTTCTCCGAGCGATTCCCCGGCGACGACGAGCTACGTCGATATCTCCAACACGTTGATACTATGCTAGGTCCGAGCAAAGACACGTTCTTCAACACTATCGTTCCCAAGACGGAGTGTTGTAAGTGGGTCCGAAACGCTTGGGAAGTGCTTATAGAGCACTTAAAAACACTTTAGACACATCCTTCCATAACCTATCCCTAAGATAACCTCCCTAAGCTGATCTCCCTAAGCTGATCTCCCTCATAATCCCCCCCTAAACTAGTAGAGTAGGCATCTAGGCTAAGGCGGTCAGGTAGATATTCCAACCGTATCATTCCGACAAGGAAATACGCTAATCCTATCTAGGGTGTAAATATGGGTCAATGTCCATGTGGATACTCCAAGATTGTCGATGTGACCTGCTTTCTCTTGTCTCGTTGGGTTCCGTGCTAGTGTCAAATAGCGGGGACTCCCTGCGATGCTGGCTTTGATTTCATATTATTCAATCATTTGCTGGAAATCACTTCTGAAATAGTTGGAGGCAGAACGGCAATTGCAACCTAACACTCTATTTCGCCTTCTCGATCGCTGCCATAACTCCTTGTCTCAAGCGATCAAAGGTAAGACTGATGCGACCCTGGCCATTTAGGGCGATGCGACCAACCCAGTGAACCGACTTTTCCAGATGTGTAAACCCAGCTGTGCGATTGTGCGAAACGCCTTCACAAAATGGCCCTCACAAATCTACCAATCGAACTTTTGAACACAACCTGCAGCTATCTGGAACAATCCGAATGGGCCGCACTCAGATTATCTTCTCGCTCGCTGTACACAAAGTCCCTGGATGCATATGCAGATCGCTACTTCAAAAGCATTTGCTTCATCGCCACTAGTGAAGGCATTCGAGAACTAGAGGAGCTGGCAAAGAACGATACCTTTTCAACACGTGTCCGGCAGTTATGGATGATTCCGACCGTCTTCGAAGGTCGACACGATCTGGAACTTGAAAATTCTAAGTTCAAAGATTCTGGGTATTCAAAGCGATCTAATCCCCTCCATCGGTATGAGGATGAGCTGCGAGCTTGTTATGCAATATATCAAACCATCAAAGTCGATAACCAAGCTCTTCTTGAGTCAAACACCTTCAGCGCTAGGCTTCACGCATGCTTCACTTCCTTCAAAAACTTGGATTCCGTCGGACTAAAGCATTACGCAACAAGCTATTTACTCGATCCAAGGCAAACGGAATTTCGATGCCTAGGATTGCGAAATCTAAGAGATCAAGTTGACTATGTGTTCAAGCCCTCCAACTTAAATCGTCTCCAGTGGCACTTTCCAGCAAATATCAACTCGCTGGCCTTATCGAGGATGTGAAGGTTTTGCTGAATCCAACCAGAAAATCAGAGCCTTGAACACATGTGGTGCTAATTTCTGCGGCTCAACTGCCCCTTATCATTTTCTAACGCAAGAGCATTATACTTCTCTCCTTCGAAAGCTCGAAAACCTGGAACATCTTCATATGTGCATCTGCTACAACGAAAAAGAGCCGAGTCGCACTTCAACTTCAACTTCAACTTCAACTTCAACTTCACCTTCACCTTCACCTTCTCCTTCACCTTCTCCTTCACCTTCTCCTTCACCTTCTCCTTCACCTTCTCCTTCAACATCAACCACAAATCTTGATCTTCTGATTTTCGTTGCACCCAGACTTGAAAGTCTCTATTTCTCCCAATGGGATCGGCTCCAACGCAATATGAGTGAATTTTATTTTTTGGGGCTCGCTCAACGCATAAACTTCACCCGACTGAAAGAGCTTCACCTTCACTGGATTCAGATTGGATCTGAGTCGTTCAAATTATTTATGACCACCGCCAAGGAGACGTTGAAGACTCTCACACTCAACTTGGTATATTTGAAAGAAGACCTGTCAATAAAACCCGAGTCTACTGGCTGGAAGCATATTTGGGAAGTTCTTGGAGAAGAGCTATCACTACAAAGCTTTTACATGACAAATATTGGCTATGTTGGACATAAGGTGATGATACAAGGGCCCGGGGACTCGGTCGAACCGACAAGTTCCGCTCGATCTAGTGCAGAAACGAGCAGCATTTCCTTCAGCAAATGGATCAGGCAGCTCAAGCCGATTTCAACTGACCCGGACTTAAGAGTCAGAAGATATCCAGGTTTGTATCCCCTAAGCCCCATACGTCGTGGATATAATGTTTTAATAAACAACTGCAAGACATTTCCATGGGGTTGCAGCGCCAGTTTCCCAGAGCT
>JAXQJV010000063.1:0-50778 GCA_037042255.1 Penicillium sp. PG106-07D | reverse complement strand
TGATGGAATAATTACACCAATTTATAATTTTTTACAACAAAGTGTTTATGAAATGGATAAAAGTGGCAATTTACAAATGTGACACCATGTTGGTGCTTAGATTGCTTTTTTGAGGGATGAAGTTGTCCGTGAGAGCGGATTCTTTGTGGAAAAGGCTTGTTTTATATGATTGTTTTTGGGGATAGCGTCGATTTGGGTTGCACATATCTTGGAATCATGGATAGAATCGATTCAGCCCTCCAGGTCATCATAACTCGAGCCTAGATTTCCCTTGTTTTCAAGAGCCTAGTCTAGTTAACTAGCCTGTGCAGATGAGCCTGAGCCGAGGTCAGATTATCCCCAGACGCCGACCTTATGATTCAGAGACTGATCGATATAAAGCGACGGGATCGACGTGGAGGGGAAATTATTTCGTGAGCCTGGAAAGGGATCTACCTGCGGTCTGGCACATTAACGAGGCATTGGAAGAACTGACAACTGTATCTTTCAACCTGGTGCTACGCAGTGCACTCATCCATTACAATATTAGGTTTTATTCTACCATACCTGGTGTTACATATCGAGTTTGAGGACCTGTTAAGATCGACAACAAATATCACAGTCTCTCCCGCCAGGAACAGCCTTCCAGCCCGCAAGGTTGAATCCTACCTCTTAATTCCCCGGCCAAGCTAAGAGGAGCACTACGCGTGGCTGCAGGTACGAGAACCGGCGGTGTCTCATAGGACATATGGAGAGCCAGGCCCGTGTTACAGTAGTGGGTCTCCGTATCCGTTCCCTCATGATTGGCAGTATCTCCAGAAAATCAACCCCGGGTAGCTTAGCTAGAACTTTGTATACGAGCCTATATGGATCCGACGGGACGTGGGGAAAAACTTCACACCAATATATCTACCATAACCTACGCTATGTTGGCACATATATATATAATACGAGGAGCTTGCTGATTTTTCTTCATTCACTCTCTACTTTCAACCAGTCATTTTCTACACTCTTCTTCGGACAATCCAATTCATCCCTCCCATTCCAGCAACATGAAGGGTATTCCCACCATCATCGCACTCGCCACCTACACGGCCACCGCACTCGCCAGTAGTACCAGTCGAGGCCCTCTCGTCCAGCGAGCCCTGGAGTACTGCGCAATCGTCGGCGCCCCCAGTGGTGTACACTGTCGGGCGGGACCGAGCCTCAGCGCTGCGGTCATGTACACTTTTCAAAACGGCGCGACCGATGCGTACACGTGTTACGTGGATGGTGATTGTTATGAGGGGAATTGGTGTGTATCTCGCCGCGAAATGCACTCTCGACCTTGTTTCCCGGGGAGATGGAGATTTAACATCGGTATACATATAGCACCTGGGATTATGCGTCTGACCTCCACTGTTGGGTGAATGGACATTTCACGGATAATAAATGCACTAAAGGTAAGAACCTAAAAGGCTATATGAACCTTTTGCTTGACTCTGTGAAAGCTGACTCGATGGGAAAAGCAACCCTTGGCCCTTGCTCTGCCTGTTACCCTAATTGTTAACTGGCAGCGTGCGAGGACGACGGGGCGGTGGTTGATGGGGTGCGAGGAAGTTCAAGGGTTTACATTGGTTGGCGATGAGTGTGGAGTAGATTAGCTTAGAGGATTAGAATTGGCGGAAAAATGTCAGAAATCGAGGTTGTATCTTCTATATCGAAGCAATAAAGGGCGAGATTCCAACGTGAGGGTAAATTGAGCGCGGCGCCAACGCCAGCATCGCAGCAAAGTCATGGTTCAAAAGCGAGATTGACCTGCAAAATCATTCATCATTTCTCCGTAACCCACAACACACATTTCTTCTAGATACATCCTTACAAGCTCGAAACTAAGCTAGGTGAATCTTCCCCTCATCATCGTACACAATCTCCCGCACCTTCACAGACCTCAAATGGTCCACGCCACCGGATAGCTCGCAATCATGATAGAACAAGTACCACTTGCCCTTAAACTCAACAATCGAGTGATGCGTAGTCCACCCCAACACCGGTTCCAAAATCCGGCCCTGGTACGTAAACGGCCCGAAAGGCGACGCTCCCGTCGCATAAACAAGATAATGCGAGTCACCCGTCGAATATGAGAAGTAATATTGACCATTGTACTTATGCATCCACGCCGCCTCAAAAAACCGCCTCTCATGGTCATCAGCCGCAATCGGCTCGCCCGTCTCCGGCGCCAGAATCTCCAGCTCGCGCGGCGGCGAGACGAACGTGAGCATGTCGTCGCTCAACTGGCCCACGCGCGGGAACAAAGCACGAACACCCGCGCCAGCGGGCTCCTGCGGACCGGACTTGGACTCGTTGAAGACGAGCCCGTTCATTTCGTCGCCGTCTTGCACCTCGGCCTGGGACTTCTCCCAGCACTGCAGCTGGCCGCCCCACAGCCCGCCGAAGTACAAGTACGCCTTCTCGTCCTCGTCGACAAACACCGCCGGGTCGATGCTGTAACTGCCCGGGATAGAGTTCTCCTCGGGCTTAAACGGACCAGTGGGTGAGTCGGACACGGCCACGCCGATGCGGAAGATACCCTCCTTGTCTCGGGCGGGGAAGAAGAGGTAGAATTTCCCGTTCTTGGAGGCGGCGTCGGGTGCCCACATTTGCTTGGAGACCCAGGGGACGTCTGCGGCGGAGAGGACAACGCCGGAGTCTGAGACGGGACCGTCGATCGAGTCCATGGAGAAGACATGGTAGTCGGTCATGTCGTATTGGTCGCCATTGTCGTTGAATTCAATGTCGGTCTCCCGGTCGTGGGACGGGTAAATGTATAGTTTGCCGTTGAAGACGTGGGCGGAGGGGTCCGCTGTGTAGATGTGGTTGATGAGGGGCTTGGGGTGGGTTGTCATGATGTTTTTGTGATGTTGCTTGCGTGGTTCTTTTGGAGATACGGTTGTCAATCTTGGAAACTGGTCGACCACTGGGCTCACGGAGTGCTGTCTGCGAATCCGAAACTTGCAATGACAACGTGTCAAATGAAATAATTCGGGTCAAATAATGTCAATAGGCTAACGGCCTGGCAGGTAGCTATTTAAGCGGTCTTGAGAATAGCCAAGAAGCTCAACGTTGGACTGATTTTACCCGCGCCGGCTAAACAGGCACCTTACAAGTGACAGGGTTGCCCCGCAAGCCAAACCCTCGGTAAGAAGTCTGGCGTGTAAATGTACAATTATCCCAGGACAAGAACAGGCTATATTATCGATTCACTCTAGATTAAATTGGAGACAACGTCTTCAGAGCAATTTCAGCCGCTATGATCGAGATGATCTCATCCTGTGCCTGTTGATAAGACTCGATTCCACTCGACTTGTTCTCCCCACATCCGCCGCCAACTGCGTTCTCCACACGACACGACAGTACCCAACAAGCGATGAGATACACACCCGAGGAGCAGCATTAGTCCAAGTGCGATGTTAATAGCTCTTTGTCGTCGAATATTGTTATTCACTATGCAAACAATCCCGAGACAAGCTCGCTCCTGAATAATACAACAAACATCAACCTAATGACCCATCCCCTTCTCCCAATTCTCCTGCACGATCGCCCAATACTTCTCCCGACTGCGAATCCGACACCCCTTGCCAAACTTGATCATCACCAAGAACACCGCCGCACAAGCCATACCCACAAAAGCCGCCGAGATAAAGCAATTCTGGTATCCCATATTCTCGATCCACGGCGTGATCCTAGCAGAGGAGAGCAGAGAGCACATTAGCAAATTCCCCCACAAGACCGATGACTGTTATTGGGAGGGGATGAAAACTCACCCATAACCAATGGCAAATGACATGGTATTCCGCACAAGAATAACACTCGCCATCGCAACACCGCTCAGCTCTCGATAACTATCCACCAGGTAATTCACGCTCAGTGTGATACCGCAGGTATTCGTGAACGCGAGCATGCACATAGCCACGATGAGACCGAACCAGTGTACCTCGTGTGCGGCGCCGACGCCCCATAGCAGTAGCGAGCCGGGAACGAGGATCAGACAGGCAAGGAAGGGCCAGAGTCGGTGTTCGGCTTCCATGATGCCGCCGTTGCGTCGGGCGAGTTTGATGGTCAGCCAGTCGCTGAAGCGACCGGTGAAGATGGAGCTGTGGCGTGTTAGGCCCCGTCCGAGGTAATTGTAGGGATGGGGATGGCTTACCCGATCGCAACTCCTAGACAGCAGGCGACGTAGCTGAGTCCGACCATTGAAGAGCTGGTGCTGGTTAGCTTTTCAGTCATGAGCTGAAGGGCTCGGGGGCAAGTACCCGAAATTGTAGGGCGCGGAGCCCAGGATGATGGAGGCGGTGCCATTCAGAATATTGAATAGAACGAGGTATGAGCCGTATGAGAATCTAGTAGAACATTTTAGCTTCTAACTTGATTCCCAACGCAGAGACCACCAGACACGACCTACCCTGCGTAGAAAATGACCGGCCACGAAAGATAATAAAGCGTCTGCCAAAGTCGCCGGAACATGGTATTCTGGTTCTGCTTCGGCCCCAGAAGAGACAACTTCTGAATATACGACTTCTTCGAGTACACAATCCCTTCCTCGGCCTCGATGGGCGAGGGTCGATCTGACACTGGAACGGCCTTCTCAGGATCATCGCTTTGCGAGCTATGTGACGGGCTCAGCGGTACGTTGGCGATGGTGGCATCTTGGACATGCTCGCGGACATAGTTTGTTTCTTCCATGAAGAAAAACAAAAAAAGGACGGCGCATGCGATGAAAATGCTCGGCCAGTAGAAGACCCATTGCCAACCTTGGTATTCGGCGATGAAGCCGCAGATTACGGGGGCGAAGTAGTTGCTGCCGGCGAGGAAGAAGGCGTATAGGCCCATATATGTGCCGCGTTCGTGGGTGAAATACTGCGTGGGGACTGCGTAAGTTATGGCCTTTCTAAATCCAAGGTATGCACAGGGCCTTACCACGTCAGTGACAGTGATTTCAGGAAGTGCTTCGATGGGAGCTGTGAAGAAGCCCGAGATGACATTGCGGGCGATCCATTGCCCGTTGGTGCTTGCATATGGTCTGCATTTGAATATGTCAGGTCAACTGTCCCTCTGATTCAAGGGTCTGGAACTCCTTACCCCCACATCGTAGTACCCTACGATAAGTTAGTTATGAAGAGACTATTATGCGCAAACCCCGAGATACATACCAAAATGCCCAGCAGCGACAGGATGTAGGTCAATCGCTTGCCGAATTGCATCGCAAAGGGCTGCCAGAAGAGCAGGCCCCATCCAGCCAACAGAAACATATACCCCGTTCCCTCATTAAGCGTGCTAACCGACAGCCCCGTCTGTTCTGACAGAGGGGTCATCACCGAGTATACCACCGAGCAGGCGATACCAGCGAAGAGGGTATACCTAGCGAGGGCAATTGCTATCAGTTATATGTGACGACAATGCGTGTTCGGTCATGATTTCCATAGTAGTACTTACACACTGACACAGACAGTCGATAGTAATTTCCGCTTACGACTCCAGTTTAGTGGATCATCTGGATCGTGTGAAGGTGTCGGGATCAACACAATGTCCCTATCGCCGCTGTCCAGATGGCGTGTATGCAGGACGTGCTCGACGTCTACTAGCGTCACTGTGCCTGGAATGGCGGAATTGTCCACAATGGGGGCCATAGTGCACGTTAGGTGCACTGTAGGAGGGCTCGAGAGATCAGAAGCAGTCAAGGTCGGACAAGGACACAATCAAAGTCAGCTGTTGCTGGTAAGGGTGGGTTCACTGCAGATGTATATATGGACGGGTGGGACAAGGGCCAGCGAAAGCATTGATAACAGCTGACGTCGCCTAGTTCCGTAGCCTAGGTGTTCCTGGTTTTGCCAATGATGTCCGGTCGGCTGCCAGGAGATAGACACGTCGGACTCCTAAGAAAAAAACAAAAACGATGAAGGCGGGCTGGATTCCGCGTGGGATGTTGCCCATTGGGAGCGTGGAATGTAACCTGCATGATAAGCGGTGGAGACAGGGCCCGGGAGTACAGGGTGACGGTCTTCCCCCGCACTGGGATATCATCGGCTGGACGATCTTTGCCTGTTCTGTTCGTGATTGGAGTGGATTGAGACTGAGATTGGGAAGCTGAAAGGTTATCAGGAAGTCATTATCTAATATTGAGGTCAAAAGGTTGGACATGGAGATGTGGAATTGTTGGAGTCTAGTGTAGGTGGAACTCCTTGCAAGCCGAACGCCGATTTGTCTGTACTTAAACTTCACGAACACGAGACACTGTAAACGTGGAAAGCTTCATATATGCTGGTCGGATCTACGGCAGGGATAGGATACCTGCAATCATTCGATGCTCGACGGTTCATAGAGAGGACGTTCCAACAGAGGAAAGATAAGCACGGAACTGATCATTCGTCCATATAGCCCAAATACACGTCAATGTATCGAACAACTCGAATAACTCAAATTCTTCGGCGTCTTACCAGCCTATCTATCATGTCTATGTTGATACTTCCAAACCATCCGCCCCCCTCTCCTACGAACCCACAATTCGGAAATCATTCCGACACAAAAGACAAGCTATCGCCTCCCGGGCACCCAGACACTCCCAACCAATAACAAGCCTCCAATCGCCCAGGTCAAAGCGCCAGGGCTTGCGGGGAGGATCAAGTGGCGGCCTTGCTCGAGCCTCGAGTGCACTGGTGTGGTAGACAGCAGGCTCATGCGGCGGACTATTGCCCGCTTCAGAGTCTTTTTCCCCTAGCAAAGATCACTTGTTATCAGACTTCTCCATTGGCCCGGCGACAGCTTTCCTATCCCGGCAAGATATCTACCGCAGTCTGCAAGACACCCCACAAGCTTATCGGCATCGACGTCGCGGATATCCTTCCAAGCCAACAGCCGGCATGATCCCTCGTCCCTCATTAGACTGGTTCTAAACCACTTGAGTCAAGCCGGCCGCTTCAACGAAAACCTCACTTTGCTCCCATAACACTGTGGCGCTTTCTTCGCCGACGGGGAAATCGAGGAACGGCAGGCCGAGGACTTGACAGTTATCCAGGAATGCGCCGGATTGTTCTGATACTCAATTGCTTACTACTAGCTCCATTTGATATCATGCGGGAGATTGAGGAGAGGGGGACATTTGTCTGGCTCACCTGCGAGCATTGGGTCAAGGAGGCCCCGGATGATGGTGGCGCTTGCTTGCGATTGTGATTTGGGGGCTTGCTGGAGTAGGATAGGTAGGTCCTCGCCAGCTGGTGATTGTGTGAGAGACGAAGTCAAGCTTGAGGCAAGGAAAAAGGTAGTGAATGGTCAGACTCTTGTTTGACGTACCTTCTTTCTTGCGCTGTAGCCATGATGCCACGTCCTCGGGTGAGGCGTACGTTTGCACGTTGCTTTTGGTGTCTGAATGCCATCAGCTTGTGTCGGCAGAAATATGCGAGTACATGATCATAGATGAAAGGCCATTTCTTACTCCCAGGATTGGCCGAAAACACAGCAATAGATTCATTAGCACATATCCGCGCCAGCGACTTGGCGAACAAGATATTCGCAAACATCGACTGCGAGTATCCATCAAGGGAGTGGTACCTCTCGCCATTCTGCAAAGAAATATCAGTCCACACACGATCTTCAGGAAAGCCAAATCTTAGGTAGATCTCTATCTATATGTGAGGGTCAGTCACTCACCGCAAAATTAATATCCTCCCACCCCGGCGCCGGCGCCTCCCTCCTCACACTCGTCGTCATCAACACAACCCTTGAGCCCGGCTCCATAACCTCCAACAACGCACTGACTAGCACAAAATACGCCAGATAATTATTCTGAAAATGCGACTCGACCCCATCAACCGTCGTCCGCCACGCCGCCGCCATAACGGTCGGATAGCAGACGATGCCGTCAATCGGCACGGCCAGAGCCTTGATTGTGCGTGCTGCCTCGCGCATGTTCGATAGGCTGCCTGTGTCGGCGGTTATGAAGAGGATCTTTGTTTGAGGGTGCTTGCGGTTGAGGTGGGTGATTGTGGGTTGGATTTCGGGTTGGGAGGGGCCGGCGAAGATTATGCAGGCTGCACCGCCGTGGGCGAGGGCGTCGGCTGTTGTCTCAGCGAGTTCGTTGCAGATTAGGCCTGCGAGAAGGACTGTGTGGGTTGTTAGATGGAGGTTTGGGGATGGGGAGGGGAGTAGGCACAGGTCTTTTTTTGGACTCTGTCGGGGAACCACTCGACTACGTCTATTCCCCTTGTATCAGGATTGAACTGTTGGCTCATTGTGAAGGGTCAATTGATCTTGACTATGCTTGCAATGAACTGGATGGGATTGTCAAACGCAATGGCGGGCGATGGACGAGTGGAGCACCACCAGACGGCGATGTTTCGTCATGATGAGGGTATATTGGCGGTGCCCAATTGAGCTCCTCTATGTCACCGGAGATTAATACTTCAAAGAGACAAAGGAAAGTGAGAGTAGCGCAGTTAGTCGATATGAAAATAAGAATATGCACTATTTCGACAAATCCCTGATAGGTGACCAGCTCAGAAAACACAAATTAGATGCCTTAATCAATGTTCAGCTTATACTGTACAGACCGCCAAACCTCAGATCCCACGCAATTCTGCCGAGCCTGTCGGGAACTTGAGACAAAAGAGAGTATGAGAGGGATTATCAAGATGAAAAGGAACATAAATGTCGAGGGAGAAGACAAACAGGATCTGCTGCAATGCAGAGTGCCTACGCGATGCCATTGTCGTCCGGCAACTCGCTGATGACATCCTTCATGATTTGAATCAGCTCGTCAATGTCCGGGCGTTCCGCCGGCTCAACTTGCAGACATTTGCGAACCACCTCCTTGACAGAGGCGCTGATCACTTGTTCGCTGCTACCGGAGGTGTTATCGCTATCAGCACCGACCTTGCCCTTGCCTTTGGTGGCGGTGGTCTTTTCGTCGGGGAATCGCCAGTCGCCGCCCAGAACACACATGCTCAGGCTACCACCAGTCTCGTCGCTGCGAGCCTCGAAGGGGCTCTTACCCACGAGGCAGGCATACAAAGTGCAGCCTAGAGACCAGATATCAACTTTGGTGTCGATGATGGAGCCGGTCTTCACGTCGAAAAGTTCTGGGGCGCGATAAGGCATCGTGCTGTGCTCAGCGGCGGTATCCTGGACTGCCAAGGCCAGCGAGCGGGATGTAATGGCAATGGGACTCGGGGCGAGGGAGCCGAGGTCCATGAGAATTGGCGTCTGACCATCATCATCGATCATGATATTGCCTTGGGGATAGCATTAGCGTCCGGTGATGGTGCGGGTAGTAACAGAGAGGTTAAAGGATACCCACCAGGCTTGATATCACGGTGCGCATAAGGGCGCAGACCACCCTCCTGAACACCCTCCTGACTACGCGTCACTTCATCATCCATCAATGGCTCATTCTCCTCATCTTCATCATCTGGACGATGGCTAGCGCGTCGCTTGGGTTTCATCTGCATTGTCCTCTCCTCGTCCGCCTCCTCGCCCTCTCGTCGCACACCCTTCGCCTTGCGGGTCGACGCCGATCCACTCTGAACCCGATATTGGTGCATGGCTTTGAGCGCATTGGCCACACCCAGCATCAACATCATCAGCCGCTTTTCGGGGAATCGGGTGTGATTGACCAGGTTGGCGTTGATCGCATCTTGGAGGTTGCCCCGTTGGTAGTAGGGTAGCAAAATGTACACTGTTTTCGAGCCGGGGTCGCCGCCATCGGAGCGGAATTTGGATCCTGTTTCTGACGAGACGCAGTGGTCGATGGCGTGGATAATGTTGTCTTGCGATGTGAACAAGCTGTAAGCTTCGACTTCCTTGAGGGCTTGCGAGACGGATTCCTGGCCGAATGGGCAGCGGATTTTCTTGAGCGCGAATAGTTCCGAAGTTGTCTTATCCTGGACGAGGTATACGTAGGAGAAGCCGCCCTGGGTAGAGAGGCGCATATGTCAGTTCTGGGACCACGTTCTCACCTGGACAGGTCGCCTAGTCAGGGACCGTGACCTGGCTAATGCACGCTGATCATACCTCGCCCAGCAGTCGAAGAAGCTTGAAGCTTCGATTATTGATCTTCAGCTGCGGTGTGCTTGGAAAACAGCACATGCAATCTGTAAAGTTGTAGAGAAGGTCGAAGAAATACTGCGCCATGGTGTGCATGGAGCTTCCCAATGGACGGGGCGTCAGATCGGATTAGGAGGAATGGACAGTGACCAGTCGATTCGCTGAGACTCCGCGATCAGCGTAGTATTTGGAAGTCCAAGGAGTCAGGGGTATCTGAGTCTGAGATTGGTGCGGTAGTATACGGCAAGGAGGGATATGCAAGAAGCAAAGGCGCAGAGACGAGATGTTGCAGTTGTCGGGGAATCTGAGAGGCTTCCGATTACGTGGAGTGGAGCGGGAGTCCACTTTGGAGTTCCATGGGACAGCGACCGGCTCTTAGTTAAGACGCTTGGAGCTAACGAACTACTGAGTGTAAGTCCTGGTTTATTGTTGTCCCGCATCCCCCTTTCTGCCCGCCTTGTGTACTGTACATATGCCCGTCGTGTCTTGACTACAGGGTTCCGCGTCTCTCATTTTCGTTCCTTTTCTCTCCTTCAGTCGTTGGGTGTCTATGCTTGTAGCCCGACGACCATGATCCACCTTGGGCCCGGCAATCCGACTGTTTAGTTCTCCTGATAGCCATCCGCGCTTTTTTACTCCCCGCCCGCCCCAACAACTCCCCCTCGATCTTTCGTCGAAACCGGACTCCCCTTGTCGAGCCGCGTCGTGCTTGATATTCGCATCGAGAATATGGCGGCCATCGACGACATCAAAGTTGGCGACATAGTCAACGTGCCTGGCGGCATGTATGGCACTGTCAAATACCTCGGAACCGTGGCAGGCAAGCCGGGTCGCTTTGCGGGCGTCGAACTCGGCCCTGAACACGCGCAACGGGGAAAGAACAGTGGTGATGTGGAAGGCCGAAAGTACTTTGCAACCTCCGTCCCTGGCTCGGGTATCTTCGTGCCCATGAACAATAGCAAATATGTCACGCGCCGATCAGCGTCTTCGTCGGCCAACACCTTTGCCGTGCCTACCACTCCTGCACGACCCCCGCCCAATTTTAGCAAGTCAGTTGGTCCAAGTCCATCGATGGCTCGTCCTCGAATTCGCCGACCGTCTCTGCCTCGCCCCGAGTCTCCGCGAACATCCGTCTCTCCCCCAAAACTCAGCCTCGGTGGCCTGCGCACCCCCTCCGCGGCCTCCAGGACCTCTGGCGTCAATGGATACCCCCGAAGCCCAGTCAAGGCACCATCTCGATTGTCGGATCGACCACCTTCGCGCATCAGCTTGGACGATGACAATGCCTCATCATACGGGCGACCATCGGACTTGTACCGGCCTTCGTCCGCGGAAACACAGGAATTGAGGGATCAGATCAAGAGCTTGGAGAAGCAACTACTTGACCGAGACCGGCAGCTGGACGAGCAATCGAAGACGCTCAGCGAATTCCAAAAGACAATGGAGGATCTCGAGGGGACGGACTCGCTCAACATTCGCGCGCAGCTACGTGAAAGGAATGAACGAATTGCTCAGCTGACTGCTGAGTTTGACGGCCACCGGGCAGATTTCAGAAGTACCCTGGACACCTTGGAGATTGCTGCGTCCGAGACGGAGCGGGTGTATGAACAACGTTTGGACGAGCTCATGCAGCAAAACAACGAGTTACAAAACCGCGGCGAAGATGTTGAAATTGTCGCACAGCAGCTCAAGCAGCTGGAAGAGCTGGTTTCGGAGTTGGAAGAAGGCCTCGAGGATGCTAGGCGCGGCGAGGCAGAGGCAAGGGCTGAGGTTGAATTCCTCCGTGGGGAAGTGGAACGGACCAAGTTGGAGCTGAAGAAGGAGCGCGATCAATCAGCCAATGCTCTCAAACATGCTCATGCTGCGGCAGACGGCCCTCGAAGCTCACATGAGCTGGAGCAGAAAGATGATGAAATTCGCGGACTAAAGGCTATCATTCATTCTCTGAGCCGTGGAATTCCGACCGCCGGCACAGAGAGCGCATTGTCGGAAGCCCACAAGGAGCAGACTGAGCAGATTTCTCACCTGGAGCAACGACTGCAGGAGTTTGAGGGAACGGCCCAGAGTAAGGACACCCGCATTGAGGAGCTCGAACGGGAACTGCAGGAACTGCGACTGGGTTCGGGCCGCGGAGGTCGTGACCGCAGCTCCACGGTTACTCTGTCACCAAAGCAACAACACAAGCCTTCCAACTCCTCAAGCAATATTGTTGTAAACAACAACATCAACCACGCTCACCGTCTCTCTGACCGCACGGTGGTCCCAAATGACTGGCATGATATGCCAGCAAACGAGCAGCGTCAACACCATCGCGGCATTTCTAATTCCTCTCAGCCACGGTTGGCGTCCATGCCCGAGTCGGAGCGGTCTTCCGACGACGACGGCTTGTGGTGTGAGATCTGTGAGACAGCCGGTCACGATATCCTGAACTGCACCAGCATGTTTGGCTCCGGCAATGCTGGGAGTGTTAAGGAAAACGCCTCGGCAGCCCACGTTGAGAAGCCCGAACCAACGACGGATGCCCATGCGGCGTTGAACCATACGGCATCCGCTGACAGCCTTGCGGATAGCGCTCCTTCTCAAAAGACTGGCCGCGATGTTGTGCTGGAGGGGCTGAAGGGTATTGGCGGCCTGGGCTCCTCGATGGCCCCCGTCGCTGGAAAGTCATCCGGCGTCATTGATGAATCCAAGTGGTGTGCGCTCTGCGAGCGTGATGGCCATGAAAGCATCGATTGTCCTTTTGATGAATAATGGACCATGGTGAATACGTGAGTGAAACCGAGGGCGTCTCATGAAGATACGCCGCCTGGGATCTAAGGTTGCTCGATTTGGTTGCTACCTTGTTGGACTCCTTGCCAGTACACTTTCCTGCATCTCTACTAGTTCTGCTTTCGAGCACGAGGTCCGATCTAATGCTGTCATTTTTGGTCTTTGATATGCCGTGCTACCCAGTTCCCATTCCCCCTTCAACCCTGTGTATTACTCCTCTCTCCTTTTCGGCTATTCCCTTCGTTCTCAAGCGTGTTTATACACTTTTTGCCTTTCGTTTTGGTGGACTTGCATGTTGCAAGACCCGGTCTTCATTTGTCACCACGTTTCATATTCCCTCAAACTTGAACCTTTTTTTCCCACCTGCTTGGCCCTGCTATCTATGACTGTTAAAATGTTGTCAGTATAACGCCTGGACCTGACCTATATTCGGTCTTGGCCATACTCTGCTCCTCTACAAGCCGCATATGTAGAGATTAATATAAAACCTCGTTCATTATACCTGGATGGTCATCTTTCTCGGAAAACCCTGTACATAGTCCCGAATAAGGCTGTCTTGCCTTCATACAATCGAAACCCCATCAGAAACTGGAATGGTATTGCCACAGTAATTCATAGGTATTTTTAATTCATCACTCATGAAACAAATTTCTCCAACATCGTGCAATCCATCACCAAGATATTACAGTACATCGTTCGAATCACTTGCTTGCTCATTGGACCACAAGCATCCAGGTTGGACTGCCTCACTCGGGTTGCGAAGACGGCTGTACAATTTCCCCTTCCCCATACTTCGTCGCTGCAACCTCCCCACACGCCTTGCACCGCCTCTTCTCCTCGTCAGCCCCAAACTCCTCAACCACAGCCTTAACCTGCGTCCCGAGATCAGTGCACACAAACCGCTTCTCCCACACAATCTCACTACAAATCCTGCAATACCACCGCATAATATCAACCGCATTCTCTGCCCGCGGCTGCTCCATCACCACACCCACCGTATCCTTGAACCGCACCGGACAGTGCGGCGTGTTGGCCGGGAGCAGGAATATCGAGCCCTCGTGGATGGGAATGTCTTGAAATGTCGGCGGCGTTGTTGACGTGTCTACTGTCTTGAGGAGCATTGATCCTCGGTATTGGTAGAAGAACTCTGGCGTGGTGTTGATGTGGTAGTCTGTTCGTGCGTTGGGTCCGCCGACGATCATGACGGTGTAGCCGGCTGTGGCCGGGGAGGAGGGGTGGTAGACGCAGTAGTTGTTGACAGGTGGTTGGAGGAGGTGGGAATTGGCCTCGAGCCTGGAATGGGAATCGTTAGCATATGGCAGTGTAGAGACGGAATGGTGCGGGTGTCGTTGCTTTACCGCGATGAATCATATGAATCATCGCGGAGGGGTAGTGGTTTGTAGAGTGGAGGGGGATGGAGGAGTCTGAATACCATTTTGGAATGTTGAGTGCTGGGGGAAGCATTGTGTGATAATGCGCAGTTGATTTATTTAAGATACAGGACTGATCAGAGAGTATACCATAGTAGTTCTGGAATAAATCTCCCGTGGTATGATGCCGCAAGCAAAGGGTCCAACAGCTCGGGCCATCCACATTCCACAATGATCTGATCCGCGCGGAGATAAAGCCCCAACCGCTCGGACTTAGACCGATCCGCCGGAGCGGATCAACTTGCCCCCGTTGATTTTTCTTTTTTCGACAGGCCGAGCTTTAAGCGGAGTCTGTTGAAAAGACCAAGACAAGCAACCCGCAAAAATGGCGACGACATCCCAGGCCCCTCTGCGATTTACCACGCATCACAATCTCGTCTATCGCTTGGTTCTCTCGACCTTGACTGGCCGCACAGTACATATCTCGCAGATTCGCTCATCCTCGCCCACGAATCCTGGTCTGGCGCCCCACGAGATTTCTTTCCTGCGCCTGCTCGAAGCTGTCACCAATGGCTCCCAAATGGAAATCTCGTACACCGGTACGATCCTCGTCTACAAGCCTGGCTTGATCACTGGCAGTGCGAGCGGAGTTGGTGCCAGCGGCGGCGTGATCAGACATGAGCTTCCCTCAAACTGCAGTCGCGGATTGAGTTATTTCTTGATTCCTCTGTGCCTGTTGGCACCGTTCTCCAAGGCACCTCTCAAGGTCCTGTTCTCTGGACCCGGTGTGATTACCTCCTCGACCCCGACAGGCGATATGTCCGTTGACAGCGTCCGCACCGCCATCCTTCCGCTGTACAACCAATTCGGCATGTTCAACAACGTCGAGCTTCGCATCCTGAAACGGTCCAACCCGGGTCCCAACGGCCGCGGCGGCGGTGGTGAAGTTCAATTCACTTTCGGCCATCAGATTCGCCTCCCCAAGACCCTGCATCTCATGAATCCCGGCCGTATAAAGCGCGTCCGTGGCGTCGCATACTCCGTCGGCGTATCCGGTTCTAATAACGCCCGCATGATCGAAGCCGCCCGTGGCATTCTTAACCCTCTCAGCCCGGACACTTATATCTTCTCTGACGTTTCGTCAGCGCCCCTCGTGCCCGCTCCGGATAAGAATAACGCCAATGCTAAAAAGAAGATTGGTCTCGGTTTTGGCTTGTCCCTCGTCGCTGAGTCTTCGACTGGATGCCTTTACTCTGCCGATGTTGCCTCCCCACCCTCTGGCGGTGAAGCGCCGGAAGATATTGGCAAGAAATGCGCCTTCCAGTTGCTCGAAACTATTTCTAAGGGCGGTTGTGTGCCCCCGGCTGCGGCCTCGACCATGTTGACCCTGATGACCATGGGCTCTGAGGATGTGGGTCGTCTGCAGGTTGGTCGGGAGGTCATTGCCGACCCCAACATGATTCAGCTCGCTCGTGATTTGGCCAAGTTCGGTGCCCCGGGCTGGGGTATCCGTGATGCTGCCGGTGAGAACGAGGATGGCGATGTAATTATCAGCGTTGTCGGCCGCGGAATTGGTAATGTTGGCAGAAAGGTTGCTTAAAGGGAGCGAGAGCTTCTTCGGCAATCCTGCCTTGCGGACACATCTCTGCTACGTTCGCATCTACAAATCTTGCATTATCTTGGTCTCCTACAAGACCGTCATGATACCCGGCGTTGTTTGTCTTCCCTGCATATGCTATATGGCATTTTCCGTCCGGCGGGCTGTTTAGGTGTTTGGTGTATATACAAAAGTCGGAATTTACCTTTTTCTGGAATCCTTCAATCTCTCAGTCTCTTTCTCTTGCTGCACTGACGGCCTTCTCTGAGTGATTCACATCAGCCATGCTCTTTAAACTTACCCATGATGTGCAGCGTTCTATTACGTGGACTTGAGATCTGACTCAATATTTGATTAATCCTGGTAATCACCATGGTTGATGTTGCCGCAACCATCAGGGTATATCAT
Organism: Penicillium sp. PG106-07D; assembly: GCA_037042255.1. Taxonomy (NCBI): domain Eukaryota; kingdom Fungi; phylum Ascomycota; class Eurotiomycetes; order Eurotiales; family Aspergillaceae; genus Penicillium; species Penicillium sp. PG106-07D. The sequence continues at coordinate 34,581 of JAXQJV010000063.1, read as the reverse complement.
TCAAGGAATTTCTATACATTATAGCCACCAAGGCATTTGATTCTTGAGCCTGTCGAACTGGACTCCCAAACTCTCACCCTATCAACTGCTTGAAAATTCACCTCGCCCGTTATATTTTCATTCCTGTATCCCGGACAGAGGTTATCTCCCAGCTCCCCACTGGCACCGGCTTGAATCTAGTCTCCGGGAATATGTTGGTCTCTATCGGGACTTATGGCTGTTTTACTAGCCTGCATTCAGACTTCGTGGATGTCACACTACCAGGTAAATTTGCACCCCCCACCTCCGCGTGTCTGATACTTTTTTGCAATATGTGTACCTGAGTAAGAACTCCGCAAGGAGAACTAGTTAGAACAGCCAAGTCTCCCGGGCTGTTTGTCTACTGTTCTGGATCTGGATGATGCTTGCCGCTGTGGCCAGAGAGGAGTCCTCGCGTATAGTGTGACGCCAAACCTGGAGCCGCGCCTTCAGTTTCTAACCTTCTACCAGCATCCTCCAGTCAACCTCGAGCATATCAACTGCCCGTCTCTTCTCGTTGTCAAACCCATGCGACTTTACTGCTATGCGGACTTCGATCGCAACCAACGCCACTACGAATTTTGGATGACTTTTAGGACAACATGTACGAGGCTCACTGTAACCTCAGCGCTAACTAGGACGTCTGATGCCAGATAATGACCTCATACCCAATACTGCGACACCCGCGAAGACCCGCGATCATCGGTGCCATTGTTACCGAAAGGACATACCACGGTTAAAGACTGGATGATGGCTGACAAACGAGGAATATCCAGTCTCGGGCAAAAACCCCCTTGTCGATGAAAAGTCACTGGTATCATTGAAGTTTGAATCTAGCCGATCTGATCTGACGCCCACTTCTCACCTCGTAATCATCTATAACATGGTCAAGAACTGAACGATGAGCAAGTTAACCGCGGGAGGTAGGAGGGTATACACCGAGATGGCATATATCAAAGCTTGATTCAGTGAGAGTTCACACCATACCAACTATCGTCCCTCCCGTGTAAGCAGACCCTCAAATACCCCTACACTCCATTTCTTCAAAGCTAACACTTAGTCAAGGACTCGGCGCCATGGCAGTTCCCAGTGCTTTCCTCGCCAGTATGTACGAACCCATCTGCCACCTCGGCACTAGCATCTATATCAGGTTCGACAAGTGGTGATTGAGATCTTGGTCTCGCACCAGATAACTTCTCTCAACGGCCCTGATGACGTCCGCGCCTTCGACTTTGCTGTCGTGATGGACCACCGGCTAAACCTAACTGATCCGGCCTTTCTCTGCTCGCCTCCACTAGCGATCATGCGTGAGATTGCACGGTTCGAGCTGCGAGAGCACCACTGATGCCATCCCAACAGCAATATCGGAGACCCATTTAGCTCCCGAACAAGCGACTCGCGCTGGGGGACCTGATGAGGCGTCGAGGATAAAACTTGTCAAACAATCGAACATGCTTAATACTGCCAGCTCTGTGCAAATTGCCTGATCGCTGGCATGCCTAATGCATTAATAACTTTGACACTCGAGAGCATCGCCACAATGACCGATGCAATTCGGCCGACAAGCCGTAACACGGCTGGAAGAACGATTGGACAAGGACTGATTAACAAAATCTGATGAAACATTGGTAGATGGAACCTCATACTACCTTCTTTGATATTCAAATCTAGCCGTTCTGACTTGGCTTTCATTTCTCAAACTTCAATGTCCATATCAATGTCCATATCAATGTCCATATCAACTTGAGTAGTAAGAGATCAATGGTAAAGAGTGGGAGGTAGGAAAGAAATGCACCGAGATGGTGTTGATAAAAGCTTCTTCCATTAGCAAATTACTCCTACCTTAAACTTCACAGGCCTCGTATGATTATTGGCGTGAAGAGGACGTAAAACCCGAATGGACATGGTAAGCATGACTAACATTCTGACTACCAACACAATCTGTAGGCATGCCACATGTCCTCCGTCTATGCACTAATCTTCAATAGACCCTTCAATGACGGTGGTGGTGGTAGTCTTTGTGATAATGACGTTGTTTCGCGTAGTGGTGGTGGTGGTGGTAGTGGTGGTGGTAGTGGTTGTTCGCTTTCTTCTCCGTCTTCTCCGTGTAGGACATGGAGTCTCTATGGTTGGCGTTGTGCGATTGTGAGAGTCGGGCGTTGTTGGAGCGCTAGGGCTTGACGATTCTGAAACGGTGGATTTGGGCGTTGCTGGAGCACTGGAGCTGGGTATCGTTGGAGGACTCGCAGAGGAATGCTCAATGTCGATACGTCCAGTGATTTGTTCAGCATTCTCGAGTGTGACGCATGGTTCTGCAGGTCGAGTTGCGCGTTGCTGGTCTGCGTGGGGCTCTGGCGTTACTATTGAGGGGATTATGTCGGAAGCGCGTTGCCGGAGTTCAAGCTGCGCAATTTCTCGCAGAATTGAAGGTGTGTCTGGGCATCTGATGGAACAGGGGTCCCAGTATCTCGTTATTTAGCACAGCAGAACCAAAGGCTCGCAACGACTGGCTGTTATCGAGCGAAAAGATCTTATGCTCTGATAACAGGCTAATCATGGCAACTTGGGCCTCGGAGGGACTGGAGGTGGTGTTGGGGCTGCAGACAATCTCATACAGACGCTGCAGGCGCGTTGGTGGCATCTCGAAAATTGGCCTAGAAATGAAGATTAGCGAGTGTTGGTATTCGCAGGGAAATTTTTCGATGATTGAACATGCAAGATAATAGAAAGCAGTCAGGATTGGCAGTAATCTTTAGGCCTTTGATTTCCTGACGGAGGCCATTACAGGAATACCTGGGCGTCTGGTGCCACCGATGCATGCTGTAGCGTTGGCCTTATGGCAGCACCCCACGGTGCACGATCCTAACTCTTTCCCAAATAGACAAACGTTGCAAGCGCGTCTGACTTGAGACTTAAACATCTCCTCATCCTCCCTCTTCTTCTCCCTAGGTTTCTTTCCTCTTCTTCAACAGTCGACTCTCTTTCTTGACCCCCCGATTCTTACGTTCTTTATGCCTCCTTCCAGCCTCATCATCTACCTTCGTCTCCCTCCACTTCTACTGTTCTCCAATACCTCGTGGTCTAGAGATTTTCGGGCTCTCAGCTTTGTAGGTTAATCTTTCTGTATCTTACCTATGCCTTCTCTCTTCTGGACTCTGACTCTATCTCTGAATCATTTTTTCTCTCAGGTCTTAGTTGGTCCATCTTGAGAGCCTCATTGAGCTCCGTGAGCGCTTAGAATCTAATTATACAGTCCATGGCTTACGAATCTTATCAGGTCGACCTTGTGTTAGATGGAACAACTACAACCGCCGTGGTAGAAGATGAGCCCGCTGCGTTTACAGTTATAGATCATCCTAACGATGGGTCTTGTCCCGGAAAGGATCTAGCCATAATCATCATTCCACCGGCAAGTTGCTGGTGTTGGCATTGTTATAGCAGCATTGGGTAGCTTCCTTAACCACTGCAGCTTACCATTAGCAGCGAAGGCTTATTAAGAAATTGCGGTTGGCTGCTGTCGTTATTGTTTCCGTTCTGTATAAATACAATAAGCTCACGTGACCACATCACCATAAACGGAGCAATTCCCCTATGATCTATCTCCTATAGGACTAACGGCGAAGGTGGAAATAAAGAAGTAAATGGAAATTCAGTCTTAAGGGTAATACTTATAAATTTATACTGTTAGGGACGCGAGGCACTACCTGGGAGGAGCCTTAGTGACTTTGGGAATCGATCGTGGGGCCAAAAAAGAAAAGTGCCAGCTGTCGGATTCGAACCGACGAACCAGAACGGACTTGAGCTTAAGTCAAGCGCCTTTAACCACTCGGCCAAACTGGCATTAACACACCAACAATGTAAAATAGTCTATGACATCCTATACCCATTTATCCCTAAGCAAGATGTGAGGGAAGTCAAGGTTGGAACAGGCAGTTTGACAAGGCTGTACTCTCCCCCTTCGAAACCATGTTTTGCTACTCAATCAACATTATTGCCTTAGCTGGTTGAGAGACCTCGTACAAAAAGGGACAATGCAAATGTTTGCCGGAGACTTATCTGGGAATTTTTCCCCGGAGCCATTGTCACTGTTAATTGTATGAGACATAGGAACGACAATCTTTCCCCTTTCTCTGAGAATTTTCTATCTTCCACTTCTACCTCTTTTTCCTGCTGCGCACTTAAGGCGTAAAACCATTGATTCAAACCAACTCCTATATATCTACTCGGAGTTGGACTAACCTTTGGAAAGTAGTAAGTGCTAGTATCCACATCGATATTACTAGCCTCTGACCAACTGGAAGGTAACTGTTATCACTCCACGTTACACGCTATTTCCATAGGGGCCCACAATAGCCCGTATTTTCCTACCTGTTCCTTTCTTCCCGCTACCTACTATGGCCTCATGCACAACATGCCTATCCCCACCGCAAAGGATTTATAGAGTTTCCGCGCAGTTGTCCCCGTTTCCCTCGGTCCTCATTTGCAGTCTGATGAGTACGGTGTTTGGTGCTCTCAGTCAAGGCATGCTTTGAAGCATTAGCAGGCATCAATATCTACCTCAAAAAGTTATGTTCTTTATCTACCAGAGCTCTTCTCCATCTCTCCACCTCGTCATCTCCTTCTGACGTGACATCTTCTTTTTCTCGCAGACACTCCCCCAAAGCCATTTAGGACACTTATAATATGCCGAAATGATTCGAATACACCGATCCCCGTAGGCGGAAGGTGGGTAGACTTCTCCGTCATGGATTTCGCGAGATGCCACTACATAAATCTCGGTTACGGCCTATTGCGTTGCACCAGACAGATTCAGTAAGCGCATAAGACGTGAAAAGTGGTTGATCTCCATTTAATGTGACACCTTCTCTACTTAGCACACCACTGCAATCTTAAGCGCTGAAGATGCCTACTCCAGGGAGGGACGAAAGCTATGGAGTATCGACTCGACGGGGAAGAACGGCGGAAATTGACTTTGCGATCATGCCCTTTGTGAAGTGGAAACCGCCTAACCCTCTGCTCAGCGATGGTGCGCTGCACCAGGTGGAATGAAAAAGCTCACAAGACGTGAAAATTGGCTGGTCTCCATTTGATGTGGCATCTTCTCCATCTGAGTCACTCCGCCTGTAGGCATTGGGGGATGCTATCATTACGCGCAAAAGATATCCACTACACGAATTACTGTGCGAGAACGGCGGAGATAGATTTCGCGGTTATGGAAACTGGCTGATCAATCCTCTTTTACTGCGATGGATTTCAAAAGTCTTACTAGGCTTGGATTCTCCCGCTACTTGTGTGCCATTCTCACTGGACTGACTGGATATTTCCAATTACGCGGCGGCAACAAAACTCATGATTAGAGATCTCAAATTTTACGTCTCAGATCAACCATCTCCGAAGGTTTCCGTTCCTGTACTGATACTCGGTCCACTGACTCCACTCTATTGATGTCGTCAAGACGTACGTAATGTAGGAAGGATTTGGTAAAAGTCAGTGCTGAGACACTGGATTGTAAAATGGAATTCACTAAGCTCGGATCGATGAATTTGATAATGTCGCGAATTGTATCACTCATGACGAGCTGGTCATGTCTACAGCGCGTACGCATACATAGGGCCTGTCCGAGTCACGTGGTTTGGCACAACGCGTTTGATGTACCTGCCACTACCGGCCGTAGCGTAATTGAACCATATCATCACCCCAGCCGGGAACGACAGAACACCAGGCCTAGGAAAGGGAACTGCAGTCTTCAAAATCCTAACGGCTGGAGCTTTTAATAAGTCGCCCTGTAGAATTCGCAGCGTGTTGAGTCCTGGAGCGGCGATCACAACCGGAATACGATCCCCGACGCCCTACAAGGATAACCCAGGACCGCTGAACCACGCTTGAATATTCCCAACAGCAGTTGACCTAAGGAACACGAATCCTCCCAGTATCCTACCCGACTTTTACCCAAGGAGTACTGCACCACTCAGGTCGTCAGTATCTGCTTCCCATCCCCTTTTAGCATCGGCATCAGCGCCGTTGGGCCGGCGATAGACTACCGCTCTGGCTCCGTTGGGACTCTCGTATACCCTCAAGACGTCAAAATCGCATCAACCCCACGTCACGAAGGCTAAAGCGTCCCTAAGTGAGAGGCTACAAATTTCTCCTTCCTCCCTCTTGAAGTTCCTCTTCTCTTCTTTCCCCGAGCTTGCCTCTTCACTCACTCTCTCTGAACTACACCTGCCCTTCTTCATTCCCGACTGACCTTGTCCCGCAGCTTCCCTCCTCCTTCTCCTCCTCCTCAGCCCATATATACGTAGCCCCTTCCGCCCCTGTCCGATCTTTTGCATGTGCTGCATTTTCCGCTCGTGTTTTTGCCATCTCTCGCAACATACCCATACCTGTAACCCATGCGGTTGTAATCCTGCTCCTGCTAACCCTGCTCCAGCACTAACCGCAGTTCGTCTTGTACCTTCGGTGTTTTATATATACTTGCTTTTGATTTCTCTGCTATTTACTCTTTCGCGATTTACCCCAGCGACGAGTTCCCACCTTGACGTGGTGCTGGGGCCTAGTAGTCCCTGCTGACTTTGGTCAGTGGGGATGAAGCCAAGCGGAATTCACTCCATGTTTGTACATTTCTTGTGAGAGTCAAATGAAAAAATGTCGTTATGTTTTTTTCTGAATCCCTTCTTCCTGCAACAATAGAGCATAATACTTCGAGACTAACTCTGGTAAAACAAATGGACAGAGACCTTCAAAAGTTCTCGGTCTAACGGTCGGCTCGTGGATTGCACTTCACATCATATTTTCCAATGCTCAACAAGCTGACGATAAAATAATTCTTTGCGGTCTAGTGCTCTATCGAGACTCTAATGTATGTTTAAGTGTATATGCAGGATCTAAATGAAGTTGTCGCCAAACGCGACCTGAACAACTCCCACAGAATGTGCCAACGCCAAAATCACCTATGCGAGTGTACCAGCCCTTAAAAGACACAAAAAGAAATCAGAACTCCATGAAGAACGCCAGGATAGGATAGAATAACAAAAGAGCGGGGCCATGGCCGTGGCCGAGAAAGCAGCGGAGCAGAAAGCGCACAGAAGTTGCAGAATGGGAATCAACAGCCCTCAAACGGCCGAAGCAAATCTCATTAGTCGGAGACATCCTCATCCTTACCCGGGAACATGATATCCTGACGAACCACAGCCAAAACATGGTTGACAAAGACAAACAGCCACATCCCGACAATGCAAATGGACATCGCTGAGCCAACACCCTTGATAGCAGAGCTCCCAACCGAATTTCCCAAGACAATAGTCGCCAGAGTAAATCCCGTATTGGGGAAAACCATCGCCCACCAACTCAAATGGAATGCCGTCGGCGGCGCCCTCACCACTGCAATCAGCGCCACACAAAAGAACCACAGACTCAAAGCCCACAGGAAGGCGCCCGCCGCTAGCGCCAAGATCTCCAAGACCCGGCCATCAGCGACGCTGTCTTCACTTCCCATCACACTGATTGTCTCTGGCAGGCCGCGTGCCATGCCAATGAGCGCTAGTGCGGTGAAGGCTGGGGGACCGACGCAGATGAACATGCCCGGTCGGTGCTCGCGGCATGGTAGGCCGGATTCCATCAAGCGGCCAATGTAGTGCGAGTACATCATGAAGCTGATGCTGAAGCCTAGGCCTTGGAAGGTCATGCCCGCGGCGACGATGGGGATTGCGGCGTGAGAGGGTTGACGCTCGGCGATGACGGAGGCGATGGTGCCGCTGAGCATGATGGGAAAGGCGGGGAGGACCCAGGAGGGCATCATGGTTTGTAGTCGGTAGGTGACGGAAGAGAAGAGGTAGGAGTATTGGAAGACTGCGACGGCGAATGTGCAGGCGCAGTAGATCCAGAAGAGGACTTGGAGAGTTGTGGAGAAGGAGGAGGCAGGGTCGTCGCCGAAGTATTTCTCTAGCCCGGTGATCATTGTGGCAATGGAGAGCCAGAAGGTTGGGAAAAACAGGCCTTCACGTTCATGGGCGAGGGACTCGATGAAATTGCCGTGGAGAATGAAGCGAGTCGCCATGAGAGAGCTGACGGCTGCGAAGAGGACCAGGTTGATAATGTAGACGGCCAAGCCAATCTGGAAGAGGCTGGGGAATGAGTTGGGCTGGTTGGCAATTAGTAGGGCGAGCCCACCCGTGCTCATTGTGAGAGTGTACCAGGCCCAAGTGAAGTGGCGGAGCCGTTGAGTAAAGGGTAGTCTGTATGGTTTCTGAGACTTCTTGGGGTCGTGCAACATGGGTGTATCGGAGATATTTGAGTGGGAGGAGCGTGGTGGAAGCTCGTAGCTTTCGGTGCCGAGGAGGCCTGGACTAGAGCGAGAGACCATGGTGATGAGTGGTATAATATGTGATGTGCTATACAGCGATGCCAGTGATTTGGCTCAATGAGGGTGCATCAATAATCAAAGGAGAGTGTATTGAAGGGGAATTATGGACTTCCTTCCAGCCCCAGTTTGATGAGTCCGAAGATGAAGAGTATTAACAAAAGAGACGTCCACTGTTAAGAGCGGGAAAATGGAATGGAAAGGAAGAAAGGAAAGGAAAACAAGCAATGGTAATGCAATGGCTGATGCAAGACGGAAAAGATGGCTAGAATAAGAATGAGAGATAGATCTGGAGAATAGGTATCGAAGAGTTGAATGATATATCCCCGCAAGAAGGCTCGGACACTTACCACCATTTAACCGTCAATGCTTCACTCCGTCAACCTCAAATGCTCAAATACTCCGTACTCCGCCACAGATTCATCATCACTCTCCCACGCCCAGGCAGATCTTGAAGGCACGATCCACGGCCAAGAAAAGAACCAAGACCGCCGCGATATTTAGACGACCATTGACCGCACATCATCTCTCCGAGTCCAATTGTCAGGCCGAGCGCCTAGATCACGGTGCCTGTTATCAGGGCATTGCTCACCAAAACCGACCTACCAGGCCAACGAAGCTTATCAGGACCCTCATGCAGTTCAGGAAATGGAGAATAGATCGTCCAGAACCTTCCGGGCTGGGCGCTTTCATTGCCTCCAGGGGACGAAGGCTGCAGGATCATGCGGGACTCCCTGTGGAGGGAAGGTTTGCCTGGTGGATGTTGTGAAGGAATAGTCGCAGATGGAGTCTATAGTTCGAGTCAGTGCGACGACCCACATTGGGCCGGGGGCTTTAAGGGGTGCAAATCTAGGCGTTGGGTGTCCAAGGATGTTATGGGAGACTGAAATAGGAGCCTGGCGACTGGCGAATAGCCTTTGCAAGGGAGACAACGAGAAAACTCCTCTGCCTGGGCCGGGAGAGCGTTCATCAGTGCCAAGAACTGTGGTGGTTCTTTGCGGATATCCACCCCTGAGTGGGGTTTCTGATGTACATATTTGCACATCGGGCTGGGCGATGATCACAAGTTGTGTCCTGTCCGAGCTGAGAAGCACTGGATGCTGAGAAGAATGTCAGTTGAAGTTCAGAACTGGAGAAAATCCCCTCGGACCGATCGAAATGCAGTCTTGGTATGCCTTTCGGAGGAAGGAACAGTCCAACGACTCCAACGTGGTGGGCCAAGGCCGATGATCGACACATCTTCGCCGGTCCGCTGCCAAGCTTTTGGGTGGCTTTAGCCTGTGAGGCTGTGACCAGCAAAAAGTAAATAAGGAGAGAGAGTCAGGGGAAGTCGAGACAAGGCAGAATAGTGATCGGCAAGTACATTTTGCCTCGGCTAGGCTGACTGGACAGTCGGTTGATACATCCAAGTATGGATGGATGATCTACGAATTAGACAATCAACTATTCAACCCTAAAGTAATTACTTCTTGCAAGCTCTGGTCTAACGACTGCAAATATCCACGACCCCTGGATCAGAGTTTAAGTATCATCCTTGAACCGTGTTTTTCCCTCATCTTCACAGCCTCAACGCCAACCCCAGCGCTAACTGGAACTCCGGAGTACAGATCGAACTATTGATTCGGGAGATTATACGGAGTAATGTCTGCCAAGTCGCCAAGGAGTCGCGGCTGTCGATCACGAGCAGGATTGCGTTTCATGCTGGTTGTCCATTTTTGGGGAGTGGCGGAATTGACGGTCGTGAATCTCCCTATATGTATATCTCGCTGTCTGCCGAGACTGCCCAGACCCTGGCGAGAGTTTGTCAGTGGGTCACCGAGTACGGAATACTGAGGCCTGTAGGGCATTACTAGGGGCTGTAGTATGAGTGGCATTGGTTATGTTTACGGAGGATAAATCATTCTCCTTGATGCATAACTCTATCTGAGCCCGCCAATCGGTGACCTTGGTGGTGCCAGATGATTTCGTGCTTCAAAGGTTCCACTATACAAACCAACCTTAGTGTGTTGTACGCTAAGACAATTGCGAATGAAAAGCTCAGGTATAATGACGTATGCCTACCCACCTCATAATCTAGGTCAATGCATCACTTCGACCAGATTAGATGCATGGCGACGGCGAGGAAAGGAGGTCAAGCGTAACTCCGAGTAGTCATGAAACAACTTTCTGCGCCAAGAATGAAAATACCATGCAACGAGTACAAAGCATAACCCTTGCTCGTCCAAGACACCAAGAAAAGGACGCCAGCAGGTTCCTCCATACCCTCATGTAGTATCTTTGCATCGTGAACAAGGTGGCAGTATATCAACACAACAGCAGCAACCCGTCACAGTCCCAAGAGCGGATATAGATCTCAAGCAGCGTTGATCCGTCCATGCCTCTGCGTGTCCATTCTCCACCCACGGGTAAACTTTCACATCATCCGATAAACAAGATCACTCGCCAACTCAGGCGTCCCATCCAACAGCGCCCTCAAACTAGTCGTCTTCATTCCGTCATCCCCGACCCCCCTCCTGGCCGGCGTCGCACGCCCACTCTCACCCCCATGCCACCGCGCCAACTCCTTCACCCGACAAGCCGCATAATGCACCACCAGTCTTCGCAGCTCATTCTCACGCAGCTGCGTCGCCGATGTCGGGCTAATCGGTTCCAGACGGGTCGTCTTCGTGTAGGCGTAGCGAAGCACGTCGAGGACTATGGCCGGTGCACCGGGGAGACCTAGTCTGGTGGGGCGTTGTGTGACTGCGTCATTGTCGGCTTCTTCTGCGTTGGGGGAGAGGTCTTCGCTGTTGGTATCGCCGAGGGGGAGGTAGAGGAGGTCGGTGTGGAGTTTGCGGAGGCAGAGCTGGGCCAGGGCTGGGATGAGGTATCGCGTTGCGAAGACGTAGACTTTTGCATGGAAGGTTAAATAGGGGAGTTCGATGTTTGGAGGAGTCGCTGGAGTGGGGGTTATAATGTTCGGTGGTTTGTCGTCATTGTATTGTAGTGCGGCGAATTCGTCCCAGAGACTGAGGCCCGGGGTGCGTGGGGTTGAGTCGGATTGTTGTTTTGCAAAGGACATGTCGATGATGGGTCGGGGGGAGGTTGCTGTGCGAATGGTTTGCGCGTCATCTTGATCTTCCTTGGTGTCTTCTTGTGGAAGAGAGTCGGCTAATTGAGGCCATCCGGGGGCTGCTTCAGAGGCTGCAGGCGAGGCGCCCATGGGTGAAGCGGGTGCTTCATCTGCTGGTACAACTGCTTCCTCTGTTTCCTCCGGTGCTTCTTCAAATGCAGATGGCTCGGCCTTTAAGTCTTCTGGCTCCAGTGCTTCAACCTCAGGAACGGGTTGGGGTTCCATTTCAACTACTTCGGGCTCTTGAGGAGGCGGCGTTGATGGTGGTGTCAAACTTGCTGGGGGCTCATCTTCCAGCGGTGGTGGTGGTTGTTGCTGCTGGGCATTCCTCTTTGCTCTTCTGGCCAAGATCTTCGCCCTCTTCTTGGATATTTTCGTGTGGGACGGATATCCTGATGTTTCTTCCCGGGACGTCCCTTCGTCGGCTAGCTCTGCTGCGTCTGGAGCAATATGCTCGCTCAGTTCAGCAGGGGAATCTTCGAAGCTCTGCTCCTGGGGCCTGTCGATCTCCCATGATGACTCGATGTTTTCATTCGTCTCGGTTGATGGTTGAGCATCCTCAGGCTGTATATCCTCCTGTCTCTCGGGCTCAACTGCTTCTACCCCGGGCTCTGCCGCAGTTTCAACCTCTACCTCAGTCCCAGCTTCAGCGACGACAATCTCAGAAATCACCGATGCTGCCTGTTCCTCAGGCCTCACAGTCTGACCATCAGTCTCACTCTCCGGCGGTGGCGATGGAGCTGGCGGTGGTACAGCCGACGAGATCGAGTCCGAACGATATGTCGCCCGTCCCGAAATTGACGCAGTCTCTACCACGCCCATCCGGATGTCTTCGCGCGGTGTCGACACTGCTGCTGGTCCTGCCATCGGACCGGGCAGCGGGGGTACCTTGTAGTCCCCAGTATACGCGTACTCGCAAAACGCCACGAATGTTTCGACATCCTCGTCCTCGAGAACGGCAATGCGATGCTTGGACTCGCGGGTGTGCCCGTTGTTCATGAGATTGTGCAGCGGTTTGGAGACATGCTGGGCGAGACCCGACTGGATCGTTAACTTGGTGTGTTTGGGCCCGACGAGGAATGTGAACGATGGTGAGTGGATGATACTGTTGGTTGGCAGGCGTTTGCCTGGGTCAGCAGGGTCCCGCGACATGAAAATTGAGTATGGAGGTGCTTGGGATATTTGGATTGACTGTGATGATCTGGAAGTGTTGGCTTGACTCTGTGGCACACACCTACTGAAATCACGGGATTCCATGGGAGCTGGTATCCTACTGCTCTGCTCCTCCGCGATGGATCACGATCGTCCTGAAAAAGGAGGATATAGTTAGTAGTCAGAATTTATGTGGTTGACTCTCCGTCAGCGCCAGTGACCACGGTATCGCAACTGCTTAAGTATGCTGCGCCAAATGCGCTTTCCCACGGTCGTTTAGTCCACCTTGGCTTCGGCCAAGTCACCAAAAATCACCCTTACTCAGACATGGGACCCAGATAGTCCAGATAGCCCTGGTAGCGGGCTACGTGTGCAGCGCTGATGGGTGTGGAGAGGGGAGGGGGCAAATCATCGACGCCAACGCCTTGCCAACAGACCGACTCGGATCGACCAGATGCTCCTCCGGTGTATCAAAGCCTGATACCCAAGAGTCCTCACGCTTATTGAGAAACCCACTGGAGAATCCTAGATAATTTCATGAGATAACTATCGGATTTGCAGCAGTACCTCGTGAACTGGTAGTGTGCCGTCCGAGGGTATGCGTCTACATGATCATCACTGTGCATACAGCGATGGAATCAGCAAAGGTCGAACTAAAACGAAAAAGTCGTAGTAAAGTCACCCGTGCACCAAGTCTCCGTAATCAACCTTTTCCCTCAAGTTAGACTGCGGGATAGTTTTTAGTCTCTGATTTGTTGGCGAATAAGCCAGGGAAAGACACTGTCCTTCCATTCGTGCCCAATCGCCTACTCGCCTCCCAACCGCGGGCCTCACTGGTTGGGTGGGGAAGCCACGCCCTGGAAATTCGGGTTGTTCATCTACGACAGCTTCACTTTTTGTTCTCAATGTCCATGCTTTTTAATGCTCCCTTTGACAAGGTCTGGAGAGATGGTGACTTCTTGCCTCGAGATGCCCTGTGGCGGTCGTCATTAGTGTGGGACTGTGTTGGCTCGTAGATAATGCGGGACTAGCACAATGCAATGCCCCAACAAAGCCTTGCGGTTTGGGGGTGAGCCAAAAGTTTGAGCGAACTCGGAACTTTATTCTGCAGGCTTTGATATTAAGCGATTTTGTTGATGTTCAATGCTTGTTTGGTGGTCTGCCGCTGGTGGTGGGAGGGAACATTCTCATGGCGCTTGCATATACGACGCCACAGAGTTTCTTCGGCATGGGTGGTAACTTATTGAATAGTTCTCGGCTCGTGTTGATCATGGGAAAGAATCATGTATTGAACACGATCTGACATCCTGCCATTCCCTGCGTATAAAATTGTATAGTCATGTACTACATGTCCAAATTTGACCCCCTGATCCATATCCAAAAATTACAACCCCACTCACCATGGCGTCGTTCGTTCACAGCCCCTCTCAACCTGGCAACTGCATCACCCAAACCCTTTACAAATGGCTAGAAACAGATTCCTGGCAGCGTAAGATGATTGTTCATATGATATAGTGGCGACCGTTATTACCCCATGTCGGAACATCGAGCTAGCTCTTTCCAACCCTAAATACATAATCCACTAAACCCCTATGTAGATTATGAGTAAATTACCGGTTATGCATATACGTAGTAATAATACCCAGTCATCCAAGATAGTACCAGTGGACCTAGATTCGTGATTCCTATGTTATGATGCCAAGACTGGACTACCGTAGTTGATCATTCTTTGTACCCTTTTTGGCGTCTTGCTCATTCTCTGCCATCTGATTCGTGAGATTGTATTTCTAGATTCAATAGGTATGCTAATCCCTACTAGCCTCACCCTTGGTTATGAATGCTCTGTATTTAAGAATGTAAAGAAGTGATAGTATAATAGACTCTTATGGCTGATGTGAAAGTCTCTATAAAGCGGCATATGTCTCCCGGCCCTTCGTCTACTCCCTTATCCTTTAGCTACTACCACAATCACCTACCTAGTATCCTCTCTCAGGCGTTGGCAGATCGATTCAGTATCACTGAGAAAGTATGTCGTTATTTTATTTGTTGGTTTACGTGCTCTAACTAAGAATTCTAAGGAGACCTCACGCGAAAAGCACTATGCAATTCTATCAATATTTATTTCTTCTCTTCACTATTTTCGGTGGAGCGATAGCCCGTGAGTCAGATAAAATAAGCTAAAGTTGACATATTCAGCTAACATAAGTAGTTAACACGAACGATTATTGTGGAACCTACAAGAACTGTATATCTAACTGTCCAAGCGGAGATTTTACCTACTCGAATGGTCAAGCGAGTGGTGGCGAAGGCTTCTACTGTTTCTAGATAGGGTAAATGGCACTACTTAGGAAGTGAACTTGATTTGGGATAAGGCAGCTCTTGTGTTTAGCCCTACTTCCCGTTTTGAAGAAGAGAATGTATACAAATATGATCTGTAAGGAGTGGGTTTCGAAGTACTTAAGAAACAGTCTCTGAAGCTATTTGACTTAGTGTTTTTCTTCTACCTGATTGATAGGCCTTCTACCCTGTAAGTAGATTATCTCTTCACACGTTTTATGGGTGAATCACCTTGATGTGCTACTTAGTCGACTGCTAGGTAGTTGAGGGACCATAAAAATAGATGATGTGTTAAACACAAATACTAAGTCACATAAACACAAGGTATATAACTAGACAATACACCTTTATATAATACGTCAGAATTCGTTTATTATGTGATAACATTCATTACTATTCTAGAGAAACCAGAGGAATATATCACAGGCGCTGGTGTGGGGAGATTCACTTTTTACTTTTAGTTATGTAGATCATCCGCTGAGAATTCAGAAAAGTATACCCTTATTGGTCATGCCTGATGCCTAATAAGACCCGAAGCCGCTATATATGCTTCAGACGGCATCATTCTGTCCCGTATCCTCCAAGGTTTAACTAATACCGCGTTACTCGAATCGTTTATCGAGCAGCTTCCGTAGCACTGTAGGAGGTGGTCGGAGCCAAAATCCGTGCTCGTTAAGATAACGCATCTTTTCATCCTTCCGACCGGATCAAGACCTTATATGCTAACGCAGGAGTTAAGTTACTATACCTGCCGTCGTAGTCGCCGGCATTCAACTCCATCAAGGAATTCTTTTGCCGAGCTAAAGGCCTACATCAAGAAAGCTTGGTAGGCATATAAAGAGAATCCTAGCTAAGGATTTCATACCTTCCTTCGACGGTGCGTTTAAGATTAGTGTAAAACAGGAGAGCGCCGAAGGCTACTTTCGATATGCTGGACATTGAACCTGGCTTGATGCGCTCGCCATCGACGCATTACATGAGGTCACATGAAGTCTCCAATTGAATTCCATATGATACAAGCGCAGAAATATCCCTTGTCTACTATATACGCCACGGGCCCATAGTCAATGAAAAATCAACCATGATATACCCAGTATTCCGGTGGTCGTCATTCAAAGACCGAGCATCAAACTCGACTCCTCACTAAATCCACGTGTGTAAATCGCTCATCTCTCCCTCAACCCGTCGCTAACACTATACCAAAACCTCAACTTAACACACTCCTTCCTCGCCCCCTCAACATCCCCCCGATCAAACGCCTTGCTCAACTCCCCCACAGACCTAGCAATCCGCATCTCATTCTCCGTCTTCAAAGCCTCGATCTCTTCTTCCGTCTCAGCCTCCTCAATGGTCTCCTGTACCTCCATAACCTCCATCAGCGTCGCTGGGTCCAGCTCGTGCTTCTTCGAGCCATCTTCCGCCGTGACGTCGATCCCGTGCCATTCGCGGAGGAGATACTGTGCGCGCTGGAGCGGGTCTGAGAGTGTGCGGTATGCTTCGTTGATTCGGGCGGACAGCGCCTCGGCGTGTTGCTTCGCCGCGCCGGACGGGTACTTGTCTGGGTGGGCGATGGCCTGGAGCTGGAGGAATTCGCGACGGAGGTCGCCTACCGAGATTTCGAAGGGTGATGCTGGGGGTGGACCAGCTGGGAGGGTCTTTGGGAAGATCGTGTAGTGGTTTGTGATGTCCGGGGCTCCGGGTATGCAAGGTTCGCTTGCTTCCGCGGATGATTGTGTGGCAGAGCTTGCTGTCGAGGCTGCTCGAAGGGTTTGTGTGCTTGAGGAGGTGTGCCCAGGCTTTGTTGCTAGGCCGAGAATGTGCCGTCGGCCAGTTTGTGTGCTAAATTGGCAGAGCATGCATGCATCGCGCTGAGATGGGTTAATCAGACCCGACCGAGAGGGTGAGGGCATTGTCCGCAGTGTTGCAGACTGGCATAATTGCCGTGCCAGACGTGGGGCGCGGAGAGTCATTGTATAATTGTTGATAGAAGAAAGCTTGAAGCCGAGCATCGGGTTCGGAGATATCGCACCGCGGAAAACTACACCTTACGTCATCCCGCACTCTCACGTGATAATGCCCGAAGTAAATGAGCTAGTGGGCAGAGGTGGTGAGTAGCTGTTGGCGAGTATGAGTGTAAGGACGAGGTAAACGAACATTTGGAGCGTTATAGATGTCTAGGTATATAAAACATTTCTCCATTCCAGATAGTGAACATCCCCGAGTGGAAACTTTGCAGGAGGACAGTTCATCATTAGTAGCTGAATAGATGAGGACAAACTACTTATGATTCTATCCCTCGATACCCCAAAGCTTCACAGTGCGGTCGTGGCCACAGCTGGCAATCCACTGTGCATCACCACTGATATCCGTGCTGAGAACATTGCCCGAGTGTCCGCTCAGCGTCTTCACCAGTGACCAGTCATCAGCACTAAAGATATTGACATTCTTGTCAAAACCACTGGACACAAAGAAAGTACCAGACTTCTTAGGCTGAATCCCTGCATCGCTCATCGCCGCCGGAGCCCCGTCAACCTCCATCTGCCCGTTCGAGGCATCTGTGGAGGGCAAAAAGGAGGCAGACTCGAGGCCCTTGTACCAGCGAAGATCTGACACGACACTCTTGTGCGCTCCAATCCCGCCAATATTCCGCACTTGTCGCAGATCCCAGCATTTGACCCATCCATCACCAGACCCTGACAGCACACGGTATCCGTCCACGCCCCAGTCCATGCCGAAAATCTCACGAACGTGGCCCTCCAGGATCATGACTGTGCGGCCCGTCCGCAGGTCCCAGATGCGCCCAATGCTGTCGAGGCCTCCGCTGGCAAGGAGAGATCCGTCGTTGTTAAATGATACGGTGTAAACCTCTCGGGAGTGGCCTTCTTGCAAAAGCAGCTCGGTGGTGGTCTCAACGTCCCACAGCCGCCATGTTGTATCGTAAGATGCGGATGCCGCATATCGTCCTGAGGGATGAAACTCGGTGCGACACACTCGCCCCGAATGCCCGGACAATGTGGCTAGCGGTTTGTTTGAGTCGAGTGCCCAAAGGTTGATATTTCCCTCGCCGCCTCCAGACATGAGGTTGACGCTTGATGGTGAGACATTCGATTCTGGAAGTGTCGCGCCCGGGAACCACGCCAGACCACCAACACGGTCATTATGTCCCTTCAACTCCGCCTTTTCCTCCAGGTTGGGCACGGACAGCAGCTTAATACTACCGCCCCAATTTCCAGCCGCAATGGTCTGTCCGTCCGGTGCGAATCGGCAAATGCTGACCGGTCGGTCACCTGCAATCTGTGACCCGTACAGATCAAACCCTCCCAGCTTCTCTTTAACCGCTTTCCGGTGCTTGACGTGTGTCCGCAGCGGGATAGTTGACTCCTCCTTCAGTCGTGCTACTCGCGCCTTCGCCCGCGGTAGCGAATAGCGAGCGATCGCTTTCCGAGCTTCGAGAAGCGCGTCTGAACCTTCTGTGTAGAATTCCTCCTGCTGCTCGGCCTCTTCCTCTTCCTCGGCCTCTTCCATCTCGATGTCGCCTTCGCCCTGGCGCTCTGCCAGGTCGGTCAACAGCTCGCGCAGACGGTCTCGCCGATCTACGGGGCCCTCGCCGAAGAGTGTGATGGGTTCGCCGAGCTCTCGTAGCCGTAGGCGCACGCGGGTATCGTCTGTTGGCACCACCATGGCGGCTGCGCGTCGTTTGCGCTCGAATTGGGCGTGGATGGCGGATGCTCGTTCGGACGGGATGCCCGCCGCTGATGGCGGCATCTCATAGTCTGTGTCGACGGCTGTTATCGCGTGGTTAGTAAGGGTTTCGAGAGCGTGTTGGAGGAGATCGCTTACGGATGTTGGCGAGATCAATGCCCGTGTCCATCTCCTAGATGGTGTCGCATGTTAGCTTCGTGTCCAGAGTAACATCTTGCTATGTGCATTTCAGGGAGAAAGCGACAAAGTCAGGTCACTAGCCCAAGTCTTGCAATGGGAGTCGATGTACGAGGCTTGGCTTGTAGAAATCGTCGCAAGGGTGATGGATTGCTTACCTCGGCCGCCTCCTCGACATAGGCCTGTCGCGAGGGGTGCATCATCTTAAAGGTGGGGAAGCTCGCGCCTCTGGGAAATCAACTGTTCTTAAGAAGGGGCGTCGCGCCAGGTGGAATGAGATGCTCGAAGCTGTACGAAACGGGCAATCAAGTCGGAGGCGGGTGTTGCGGGCGGCAGAATTGATAAAGCAGAGAGAGTTTGGGACGAGGTGGAAATCTGCGTCCATGCAGCGCCAACTGGTATACACTAGACTTCAGTCTCGATCAAGTCTACGAATCAGCAAACATGGCATTGCTATGTGTTTGTTCCAAGATGATTCAGAATGTTCTGCTATATTAATCCGTATATCGACCTGAATAACCACTAAAATTCCCAATAATTACCTAAAAAAAAAAAGAAGACGATGACGCCAGGCGGTCAATCGCGATAAGCTGGCGGGTTCAGTTCTTATCCGTTCGGCTTGCGGCGCTCCAGAATTTGAAATTCCTTTCAGTGACTTGCTGTCCTCTTTTTCGCCCTTTCTTTCGTTTACTTTGGCCTCTATTTCGACTCGTTCCTTCCTATATATCCCGGGTCCCTCCGATGCTCTTGTGAGCTCTCGTTCGTGGGAGGGTCGTGATCTTCCTCCCTGCGATGATCCCGCCAAGTGTGCCGTGTAGAGCCTGCAGTTCCACCTGCAGCCTACAAATACAAACCCTTGTACGCGACAGGATCTCTCACTCCAACGCCAGAACCTTTTTCTCCTCATTCGCGCAAACTCGCCCGTGCTTTGCGCTCATCCCTCGCCAATATGCCTTGAACAACACCCCTCGCCGGTCCTTCCATTCCACTCCCGATCGGCTGTCCGATCCCTCGCCCTCTACCTCTCGGATCTCGTATCGGGTTGCCGTCTCCTCGTCGGGTAAAGGCCGCCGCTTCCACCCGGTCAAAAATGCCTACAACTTTGACCCCGCGGTCTCCGATGTGATCGGTGTCTCCAAAGACAAGAATCCGAGCGTCCGCCGGCGCAATCGCCCCGACAGCGGCGAGGATGCCTTCTTCGTAAGCCGCATCGGCTCCCAGGTTTCAGGCCACCCAGATGCAGGCAATGCGGTTGCCTTTGCTGTCGCTGATGGTGTGGGCGGTTGGACAGAGTCCCGCGTCGACCCGGCAGACTTTTCGCACGGTCTGTGTGGCTATATGGCCCAGTCGGCTCTGGCCTGGGACTCGCCGGCAGACAAACTGCGACCCAAGCAGCTGCTGCAGGCTGGATATGACCAAGTGGTGGATGACCCGGCTATCAAGGCGGGTGGCAGTACTGCATCTGTCGGCGTTGCGCTGCCAGATGGGCGTGTTGAACTGGCGAACCTGGGTGACTCGGGTTCTGTGCTACTCCGTCGTGCGGCTGTGCACCACTACTCTGTTCCGCAGACGCATGGCTTCAATACCCCCTATCAGCTGAGCGTGATTCCCCCGCGTATGCGCGCTCAAGCGTCTGTCTTCGGGGGCGCGTTTTTGGAAGACTGCCCCAAGGACGCTGCCGTCACGAATGTCCAGATGCAGCACGGCGATGTGCTCATGCTCGCTACGGACGGTGTCTTTGATAATCTGAACAACCAGGATATCCTGAAGATTGTCACGAGTCGGATGGTCTTGACCGGCGCTTGGACAGCCACCGAAGACTCCGGCGTCGGCATATCGGATACTCTGCCGGGTTTGACGGTTCCCGGTGGACTGGCCACTGCATTCCCACCACCAAAGAACCCAGCGGCATCGCAACCCAACGAAAAGGAGAACGCAGCTCTTGAATCCACGCTCACCCTCCAATCACTCCTCGCCGCATCCATCGCTGGCGAAGCTAAAATCGCCAGTGTCGACTTCCGCCGCGACGGACCCTTCGCCAAGGAGGCGCAGCGCTATTACCCGGGTGATTATTACCGCGGCGGCAAGGTGGATGACATTTGCGCGCTTGTCATCGTGGCTGTAGACGAGAGTCTCGCCAAGGGTGGAAGTGCCGAATAGACCAGTTACCGTATAGTCTTTGGTGCTCCGTCAAGTGGATTTATATTCATTGTACATGACGGGATATCTCTTTGCATTTTTTTCCATTCTGCATTCGGAGGCGCAGGGGTTTGTTCTTTGAAAGAGGGTCATGCGTCTTGACAGTTTATACATCATATTTACATCTTGTGTGGATACTCTTTGTTTCTTTGGCTTTGGTGGGGTGTGTTTGATACCTTGATATAATGTGATAGACAATCGACCATTGCGAAATAGGTTATCAAATTATTGCCTTTCAACTACATCAACTTCTTTGCCATACGCAATCCCATATCCAGTACCCACCGCTCACACTAGGTAGAGACCCGTGATCACCAAGAATGAAACTTACAGGTCTATTGATCGGCAGATCCGTGTTGGTATCTACCTCGATGCGCGGATCTCCATCAGCTTACCGATACAAATTTTCTCCAAGTAAAGTTGAGACTGAATCGGACACCGGTAGTCCAGGGTAGCTATTGGCCGACTCTGTACGATATCCACCTACCCGGGCAGAGACTTCTAGCTTCCAATGCAAGCTGTAAGACTGACTACAACAAGACATCCAATCGCCCCAAGACGTGACAGTTAAAAGAGCACTACGCGCCCATAGGTATACCTCAATGCACGATCACATCTACCAGGTACGCACCTACTCAAGGGACCTAGACGTAGCATCAGAAAGCGAAGCATGAGATAAATTAAAGACCCCATTTTTCATTGCCTCGAAATACACAAAAAAAAGAATAGCCAGGCCAAGCCGTAGCAAACCCAGCCCAGCTTCAAACCCCAGATCCAAGATTTGCAGACAATACATGGCAATTGAAAACGCACCGGTGGATTATCAGAGAGCGACGAACGAGAAAACAGCATGACATAAACAAACCTCAGTCCGAAGGTCGGATCAGAGGGCGGAAGAGAGGAAAGTCATCACAAAGTTCGATATCAGAGCAGAGCAGAGCACCCACACCGGTCGCATGAGGAGGATAACAAGGTAAAAAGACATGAGAGGAAAGGGAAAACACACGCATCGAGACTCCAGAGCACTTGTGGTTGTACTCCATTCGCTGCGTTTTACGCTTAGGCGGCAGCCTCGATGGTCTTCTCCTCGGCTTGTTTATCCTCGGCCGGCTCCTTGGATTCGCTCTCGCCGGCCTCCTCGGCCTTGGCCTTCTCCGCATCGGGCATGGGGGTATCTTCGTTGGCCTTGCTCTCTGGCTCCTTCTCCTCCTCAGTCTCCAACTTGGGGGTATCGGCACCATCGTCATCCTTGTGGGCACCGTTCGCGGTGGGCTTGAGCTCCTTGTCGGACGGCGCAGGGGCGTCACTCTCCAGGACGCTCTTCCAGCTGGTCAGAATGCCCATTGCGCGGTGGCGGAATTGGAACTCCTCATCACGGGGGATGGTGTCCAACTTGACAATCATCTTCAGAACCTTGTTGATCTTGGTCGCGCGGATTATGGAAACCTCCAAGTCGGCGTGCTTCTCCAGCTTGTCGAAATAGGTCGCCATGGTAGCCATCTCATCCTCCTTGGGCGGCATCTCGCGGGAAATGAATCCCTTCTGCAGCTTGTGACGCAGGAAAAGGACTTTAGTCTATTGTTAGCCAACCCCTCTCAACGAATTTCCACCTCGTGCTCCACAGATTCAGGTCAATACATACCCTCCTTCTCCTTCTTTTTCTTCAACTCCTCAGGGTTGACCTGCTTCTCGGGCTCCTTGGCCTCGGCGGCGGACTCTTCATCAGAGACAACTTTGGCCTTCTTAGCGCTAGCCTTCTTGGCCTTGCTGGAGGGGGCCTTCTTCTCCTCTGCAGGTGCCTTGGGGGTGGTCAACTTTAGCTTAGTGTTGGTCTTAGGGGTCTTTGCGGGCTGTGCATCAAAGTCAGTTTCAAACAACTCCCGAGATGTGGAAACGTCACTTTTCTCCAGAGGAAGCTCACCTTCTCCGCATCACCATCCGCCTCGTTCTTGCGCTTCTTGGAAGTCTTGGCCTTCTTGGAGTCATCCGCGTCCTCCATCTCAACATCGGTGTCAGGGCCCTTGCTCTTGCGCTTGCTCTTGCTGGCAGCCTTCTTCTCCTTAGCAGCCTCCTTAGCGGCCTCCTTCTCAGCCTTGGCAGCGAGCTTTGCGGCCTCGGCAGCCTCTTCCTCCTCAATCTCCTGCTGGATCGCAGCCTCGTGATCGGCCAGCATCTGCTTGAAATATGCAAGGTCATGACCCTCCGAAGCAATCTTGTAGGCCTCGATCAGGCCCTTGGCCTTGTTCTTCTCAGAGACATTCTTGCACTCGTCAGCGGTGATTGGGGTCAGTTGGGTGTTGGGAATCCAGGCGCTATGTAAACCGGTAGTCAGCTATCCATTGAGACGACGTGTGCAACCTGCTAGCATTCTTCAAGAATGAGGATCACTTACAACTCGTTGCTCTGGAAGAACATGACAGGGAAAGTCCGCTCGTGGGCCCGCTTTCCACCATCTGCGTAGTCAGCGCGATAAGTGCCATCAGGTTGCGCGGCGGTGACGGGGCGGGTGTCGAGCAGAGACTGCGGGAGCATCTCCTCGTCGCAGATGATGGAAGGCCATGGCGCATAGCTGCGCAGACGCGCAAGATAGTACTCGCCGGGCTGCACGTTGAGCTGGGTGAGCTTGGTCATGGACTTGCGCTTGTTGAGCTTCGCCTTCTCGGCGCCACCGGTGGACCGGCGGCGGTCCTTGGAGGCCTTCTTGGAAGAGGCTGGAGTGCCATTTGCCTCTGGGGCAGCTGCCTCGGCATTGCCATCAGCAGCAGCGGTCTCGTCCTTGGCCCCCGTCGCATCACCGGCGTTCTGAGCCTGGTCGGCGCCAGCTTCGGCGTCCTTCTTCTCGTCGTTTGCGCTCGTGGTGTCTGGGCGTGCCAAGGCAGGTGAGGTTAGTGGGCTGTGGTCGCACAGGAAGCGAGGTGCTCCCAGACTGAAGACCAGCTTCAATGGAGAAGCTGGGGTTCCAATCAGAAACAATGCGCGGATGGGAGTGGAAGCTTACCGTCCTTCTTGTCCTCGGTGGTGGTCACGTTCTCGGACTGCTGGTCGGCAGGTTTGTCGCCGGCCGCGGCCGCAGCGCGCTCGGGCTGTTCGACAGCCTCAGCTGGGGCAGCGACAGGAGTATCGTCGGCCATGGTTACAGTGCCCAGTGTGTCGCGGTGAATGGATCAGGAATTGCGTGAGAGGGGGATGTTTGGGGTGTTGCAAATGGGTGGCAGGGGAAGGTGGGTGAGAGATGTGGAGAAGGTTAGAGTCGCGCAGGCGCAGGCGGCTCGCGGGAAGGACGCGTTGGGTCTGAGAACGGGGAAACGACTACCGATGACGCCACAACTCCAAATAGCTTCACCCCAGCAGCAACCAAGGCTCCGATGGGTCTGAACTATCGCGCGGGGATTGGTAGGGATGGCTAGAATCGCTCGAGTCACAAATTTCCTGTTCAGCAAGCGACTTTGATTGTACGGGAAGCTGAATGGGGGGCGTGAGGCTCCACCAGGATGTCACTGTGTAGATGGACAGCTCGTGGTCTGGATCGCAACCTGCCAGATTGCTCAGGGAAGACCGTCCGGCGGATTTGCGTGGGGTTTCTTTGTGTCTGAGTCCGCAGTGATAGGCTTAGTCGGCGCCTAATCAGGAAGTAATCGATGCCTAGATCATGCAACGCAGACCACAGCCCGCACGACACCAGGATTCCACTTGAAGTCACTAGGAGCAATGACACCTAGCCTGCTGGATCATTGAACACGAATATGGCATGGTTTGGCGCCGAGCACAGAATACATTACTCTGTCCGTGCAAGGTTAGTTTCAGGCTCAGTATAGGGAATGGAGACTCACTGGTACATGCCGCAAAGTACCAGCTAGACGGTATTAGTATTTAGGATGAAGATGTGATGCTTCACCAGTAGTGGAAAAGAAAGACAAACCCAAAAGATACCAGGATGGTGCAAGATAGAAGTTGATGGCCGCGGTCTTATTGCGCCAGATTTCTCCGCCTCGGTAAGCAGCGAAGCACCTGGAACCCCACAGCTGAAAAGCTTCGTTCTACACGATACACATATTCTCACCCTTCGGCGATCTCAGTCATTACAGCATGCCAAATACCATTCTTCTAATTCTTGATGTGCTGATGAAAGAGGAAGACTCGGATGCAGTTGAACTGGAGAGACAAAAAGCCCATGTATCCACAAAAAACCACGACTGCGACATAGAGATATGCACCAAAGTCGAGCAGCATCAAGCTCGATACGCTGCACAGATAGGGCTTATAAAAATAATTCTGATTCCTTATTCACAAGATATTGACAAGGTTGGGAAAGCACTCGGGGGCTTCTCGGGGATTATCGTGAGGCCCTGGTTCATCTCAAGCACGGTATCACCCTCGTTTCCAGCATCTATTTACCAACAATATAGGTCCACTCATGGCGATAGAACAGCCTGTCGTGATTCTGAATCCTCCGAGTCCCGTTCATCAGACTGCTTGTCGATAGTGCTGGTGGCTGATGGCTCTGGTCTATGGATTCGAACGAGCCACAGAAAGTAGTCCTCCACAGGCAAGAGATTCAAAAGCACTCCATTGGAGTACCATCCCAAGGAACAGACCAGTGCTCCGGCGATTGCATCCAAAATGAAGTGGTTGGCTGTGGCTACAATGGCCACCAGAATGACGAACGGATATAGGAAACCCAGAACCGGACAGACCATTGTTTGCCACGACACAACACGTAGCCCAGTACACCGGCCCAGGCGAGGGCGGATAGTTCGTCGATCCTGTGGTGGAAGAGGAATAGTCATGATGGTAAGTCCGACCATGAGAGAGTACCCAAAATGCAAGGATGGCATTGCCGCTGAAGAAAGCGAAGAATGTCAGATAAGAGACAGGACTGTTGCGGCAAAAAGTGACAAGTTGTACCTACCATATTGATTGCAGAATCGATTCTCTGTCCACACACTTCCTGCGCCATTGGCCCCATGAACGGTGTCGGTGAACCCATAGCTGCGAGCTAGTTCTCCTTCCGGGCCCTCGACATTTGGGTCACTCAATAGCCGTGGTGGCATGCAGGGCCAGAGGGTAAAAATCGCGAATGCAAGCAGATTACACACGGCCAATGTGCGTCGTCGCGCCTGATACAGCAACCGGTCTGCCGTCGATCCACCCACACTTCCTCGGGGCTTTCCTTGTCGAGGCTCGTTGACCCGATTGCGAGTGATGGTATAGTAATACAGCCAGACAAGGAACGCGATGGTACCCGGGATATGGATAAAGGAGTAGATCCAATTGATCCACCTCATGACCAAGGGATGCCGGAGGAAGAAGTGCTGAATGTGCAGTTCCCAGAAGATTCCCAACTTCTCCTCCACTTCAATCAATCTGAGGGCATGGCTTCTGGCAACGTTGACTGTGTCTTTAAGGGCCATTGCGGTCAATGCACGGCCGAGTTGATATGTCTGTACGTATGACACGATCGTCAGTCATAGAAAGCGAACCTTGGTATTGACTCCTAGCCACGATCAACTTACCCAATATACTAAAGCCCAGTACCAGCATTCCACCAGGAACGGCAGTTTTCGAAGCAAACGGCTGAGCAGTCGATCGCTGAACACCTCGGTATTGGGTGAGGATACCGTCCAGGAGAAGCCCAGGAATGTCAACTGCCGTTGATGCCATCGCTCATCAGAACTCGGTGGCAGCGGGGAGCATGACCGGGCACTCAGCAGGCCATCCTTGGATGTTAGGCTTGAGCATTCCGACTCGAGCGAGTCTGGGGAGTCTGCTCGCGAGTATTCGAAAGAGGGCCGACGAATGTATCTGGTATCACAGCCGGTTTTGACCCTGTTGATCCAGGTGCCTCCGGAGAGGAGTAAAATGACCGCCAAGGGCTCGAGAACAGCCCCAACACCCATGGCGAGTCAAAATGACCAAAATAGCGGAAAGGAGGGTTCAAGAGAAGTTGCGACTGAGGTTAGGAAGAGAAGGAGTAGGGGGCATGCGTCACTGTAAGAATACCTAGTGCTGGCTAAATGAACGTCGTATTGGGCGAACTCCAAGGATCGAGGCCCCTTCTCTCTCCCACATGCCTGCATACCGCCAGGTTTGCGAGGTTGGAAAGGACGGCCACGAACTCCGCCGAGACGGATCCAAGGGCGGCCTGCTAAATGGAGCAAGTGCCCGGCTGCATCTTGTGTGCGCATCCATACTACACCTGACGGGTCTTTTCAACTCGGGGTGCCTTTTGAAGTGGGAGAAATCAGAAGAGCCATCTGTCACCGAATCAAAAGAGGACACCTGAGTTTGCTGTCGCAGTGCTTTTGAGCCGCAAGAATCGAGATCTTACGATCTATGGATGGAGGTAAAGATGACCACGTTAAAATTTAGGGGATTACTAATTTGGTTAAATTGACCCCCCTCCTGCTTGGGAATGCCTAAAGATACCTTCAATGCCTGAATTTCAGGAAATCATGCATCAAGATAGAAACAATCGCGATAGCATAAGATAGTAAACCTGATTCCTGACAGCCCTAGTCGCCCTTCACCACGTTTACTCGTATACTTATTTAGGGTTATCTATATCATTCAAGGATATATAGCCTTTTTACATAAAGAAAAATTCTGATATACGAGAAATAAAGTAGTAGACTATTCGAAGTAATATTCGAAAGAGTATTCGAAAGAGTACGAGGAAGAGTACGAGGAAGAGTACGAGGAAGAGTAGGAGGAAGAGTAGGAGGAAGAGAATACCAGGGGATTTCAGGCAGAAGGGGGGTCAGTTTAGTAATCCCCTGAATTTAAAGATCTTATAGAACATTTCTTGAATATTCTCGAGCAGATCTTCGGTTATTACCTGGTATATGCGCTGCTGGACTAGGTGGGAGTAGGTACATTCTAAGGCTACCTATCCCCAGAGCACAGTTTGAGTGATTAAACTTTCACGACTCGCCACAAAACTTGATTCGTCAGATTTACAACTAGCAACATGTGCTTTGTATGGAAAGCCATAATTTGATTCCACACGTTCGATCCATGCAATCAATCTGCTGGGTCGCGGATCTGGTGAAATTCTGGCGTGGTCTGTTCCGGTCACGGGCATCCCGCATTTCGCGAATATGGATTTGAGTATCGCGAATCTTACCCAGGCGGGGTATGCTGAATCTTTCTAGCTCCTGTCAGAGCTTTACACCCACTGAGATTTAGTCATATATTTTGCAAGGTAGGCTTTCGTATGAATGGGTGGGGTTTTAGTAGGACTCAGTCCACTCCCTCTTCTTCTTCTTCCTCTTTCAACTACCAACTTTCAGATTGCTCGATACCTCAATACATTGCGTTCCTCTCGCTCTCTGGTTCCTGTTGCTTCCATTGCGTAGGTGAGAGCCTTTTCCTTGAGTTGGCTGGTTTTTCTCGCCTTCTGCTTTAAACGGAGTCGGATGGAGAAGTTGAGTTGAGATTTATGAGTACCGTGACCCATGGCTGGATCCGCCAAATTTGGCCATTTTTCGGCTAAATCAGTACTAGCCGATAATTCTGCTACGTTCTCATCTACTCAGTAATTCTTCCCTTTCTCTCTTTTATCCTTTCAACCACTGAGAACACTCCCGTGTGACAGATGGCTTCCCTGAGGCTCTGGGTCAAACATCATTTCAAGCGGCTATGGAAGCCAGAAAATGCGGCCAGGTTCAACTCGAAGGCTGACGGCCCCTTAACAATTCTGGCTAGACTCCCTCCCGAGTTGATCCTTTCGATCATCGACTTTCTTGCACTACCAGATATTATTTGCTTCTCGCTTTGTAGCCACCGGCTTCTCCAGCTATGCCAGGGACACATCAAGCGGCTATCTCCTAGTCCTATCGCCGGAGAAGATAAACTTTCAATCTTGACTCGATTAGAACGAGATCAACCAGAGTACTTCACTTGCGAAGTTTGCAACCTCCTCCATAAGTTTGATGGGTTACACAGTCTTGGTCTTGACGATTTACATCCGGAAAAGATCGATCTTTTCCCGTGTATTTGGATAGGCAACCACCTACCATGTATTCGGATAGGCGACCACCTACCATGTTTTCATGCCAACATAAGCAATTGGCTTAAGCCTAAGGGGGCTTTCCTACGCGCGCATTACTCTCCATCGTACTCACCGAATTATCTCTATTTCCTCCATATCAAGCTCGCTATGAGGAAATTTTTTGATGCCTCGTTGCCAGGCATCGCAACGGATTCGCTATCCTTCACACAAGTTTGCCAAACTCCCGCTAAGTCAGGTCGGCCCAGCATCATCCCTTTATTCTCGAGGGATGCTGAAATCTGTCCTGAACATCCTAGTCTCTACGTTAGGCTCCAGCATATTGTACTCTTCGATACGTGGAATGAGTTACGATCTATACTTAATATTCGTGGATTTGGATTTGATACCATAGGGGGTCTATTCATGGACAATCCTTTGGAAATATGCTCCCATCTTGGGCTAAAGCATATACAGGAGGCTGTCGATCACCTTGTCGACAGTCATAAGCCTTTATCCGCCGCACTCTGCCGTATATGCATGACCGATTACCAAATCGAGCTTACTGAAGTTCACCGTAACCAGTCAGCTCTGATTATAACAAGGTGGATCAACCTTGGCCTTGGTCTTTCACAACAGGATCCATTATGGCAGGCTCACGCTCTCCCCTCCGAACTTAGAGGCAGCTGGTTTCTTGACGATTACGAATTCAGCCCCCGCTCATGCTTTGAACATGCAGCCTCACAGTCCTTTGAAGACTAACGGACTCGTAACCTTTCCTATTTGCTTGACGAGCAGTACAAGGATGTCATGTCTTTCAATCCCTGGTCAGGCAGGTCAAGTCGAAGCCTGTGGTTCTGCTTATATAAAGAGCCTCAACACACGCTGGGGTAGTGGGGGGATTCAACTTGCTATAGTCTTTCACTGGCTCCAGCTCCGAAAAGACACAGCTATTAAGGAGGGGAATGGGCGAGTAATTGTGATTGATTATCGAGAACTTTGGATATGATGAAATACAACTAGAGCCTGCTTAGCTCCGAGGCCGCGATTTCCAGATTCTAGCGTGTTAGATATTCTCGTATTCCAGTTATGTACTAGCTGATAGCGACAAGAGTCGCAAAGCATCCACATTCTGACTCGTAACCACTTAGTCATACCAGCTTCTCCGTTGGTTTTATGTCATTAAGACCAGTGGCGAAAAGTGTGAGAAGATAATTAAGATCCAGATATTCTTTGAAAGATCTCACATCCATTTTACAAAATTCACGTTCTGACACCTACCCGCTATCGTATGCATCTGCACGAAGCACAGTACTATACGCCAAGTATCTCTGTATGTCCCGGTCGCGGCCGAAACAGTTGAAGAGAGCTTCCCCCAGTCCCTCTATATGCTGAAACGGTCATCTGCATGACCCTGAGAGCGCGCTTATTTGGAGCTTCGGTCTTGTCCTGTTTGTAGCCTTATTGAAACATGACTTGGAGGTTCAACATCATGCTCGTCGCCGTCATCTCTACCTTTCTGTCGACTCTCGGCCAACAAACCATTGGCCGCATATTTCCCATCACTATCAACCCTATTTCGAATTATTTCCGTCAGCGAACAGTGATAGGGGACTCGCAAAACTATTGGGCCTCATGCTCTATGCTCCCTCCTCTATTAACGACCGAACGAACCAAGTTCGGCACCGGCCCAGGAGGATACGTCGTCTACGGCTACCCCTCCACTGGTGGGCTTCTCGTCAAAGAGGCTGACCTTGTCGATATGCTCTTCCTACCACTCTCCCGCTCTCATGAGTCGCAGCGCTCTCCCGGTGTCGACGAGGAAGACAGGTTCTGTAATCTCATGCGACGGTCTGGTGCTAAGTGGTGGTCCAGTAGGGAGGATAGGCTGAAAGTGCGGTTAGGCGCGAGGGAGATGACGGTGGAAGAAGAAAAGATGCTGGTGTTCGGTTGGCCGACGGATGGAGTGGGTGTGTGGGTGTTGAGATATGAGAGTGACAGGCAACTCCCAAACGATTTTGGGAGAATGAGTTTAGCGATGAATATGGAGGGGAAGATACAGATGATGAGAGAGTATGGCGCTACGTTTGTTGGAGATGTCACACAGGTGGAGGAACTTCGTGATAGCTAAGCATGTCTTAAGTCCTATTAGTCTTTGGTTCAGTACTTGTGAAGAGGAATTTGAGATGCTATGTACACGCAGTGCCGCATTGACAAATGCTCTTGTATTATAATTCTATCACTAGCACTAGTGAAGAGATCCGGGGCAACTGACCACACTTAGCCAGTGGCTCTATGAAGCCGAACTGTTGCTCTGATACTCAACAAGTAATCCGATATGGTGTAAATGGGGTGGCGATGGAAAGATCACGATCTGCCGTGCACTTAAGAGCAAGAAACCATGCTGTTTCCACCTCGGACATTTCAGACCAACTCATGCAGTGCTGTGGGAGGCTTGAGCGACCTGGAGACGGAGTCGCCGCAGTGCATAGCATTATGGGAGCCGTAGCCGTTTTGGCCCTTCAGAAACTGAGATAAGCTCTTGTCAAGCAAAATGTTTGGAAAGCTCATGTTAGCTTGCGTGGTGAGCCAGAATGGAATCGACACTGGCAAAGAATGAGATACGCCGCAGATGACAAAACCATGGTGATAGAATAAATATCATTCCCTACCAGGATCAGCTCTACACAGGATAAGTACGGTTGATGTATCGTTACAGGTCTAATAAAATACGTCTTTGGGTGAGGTTGTTTCCCCATGACCGACGAGAAGAATCTACTCTTTTGTTGAAGACAATTCCTTTTCATCGACGTGATCGTGGGAAATGTCAAATCAATGCTTAGAGATTTAAAAGTTACGACAGCAATACTTGCTAGCAGGACGACATGGAGAACTGCCATTAGAATGATAATATCCGGCCGTCTAAACTCTCCACGCTGGAGACTTGGGGAATTGCTTCACAATAACATCACTAAATACTCCGTCTACCTGCAGATCCTATGGCCAATAGCACGTAGGTAATTAGGCCCTTATTCTCGAGAGTCCCTTCATTTTTTGCCTGAGGGCTCGTATTTTTCTGAAGAGGAAATACCGTCACACAGAGACTGAAACACCGCGTTGTCACATTAGACCAGGGGAGACAGTAGTCTTGGAGTAGGTAACGGTACCGTTCGAGAGATACCCGATTTGCAATCACTTTTTGCCATAATCTCGGTGTCTTTCATGTTTCTACTACCCAATACTCCACGATGGTACTATGTCCGTGGCCGGTATAAAGAGGGCGACGACATTCTTTCTCGTCTTAAGTTTATGACCGTCCGCTCCTGGATCCTGCCGTTCAGCACATGCGGCGGGAGATTCTCGACTCTATCAAGTTGGAAGAAGAGCAAAGCGACCAGTTCAGGGTTTGGGATCTCTTTTGGGATCGCAGTAATCTCAAGGCGGGAAGACGAATTCGTATCGCGTCTATGATCCTCGCCCTGCTGCAAATGATGGGTATGTACATTGCTCCTGCCAACACAATCACTCTCTAACCTCCAACTTTGGCGAAGTAATGGACTGCTGTTCCCGTCATCTTCATATACAACTTCATTTTCGGTTACAGCTGGATGGTGTATGCTGGTTATACGGGCCCGAGGTGAGTGCACATTTTCATACGAGGTCAGAGACAGTGCTGATACAAGATTTCTGGTTAAAGAGGGCTCCGTTGAAGCTCCCCCATGTTGCAGGTGCGGCATCGGCATTTGGTGAATAGCTATTCTCTTTCATTGCGGTATTTGCTGGGGGCATTGGCCTCCATACCGTCGGCCGGAATAGGTAGATTTATTGTGTCCTCTCTTGCGCTGTAGTCGTAACATTCGTCTATTTCATGTGCCTAGAGACAACAAGAAAAAACCTCGAAGCGATCGACTTGATTTTCAAGACTGACTGTGATGGAAAGCCTGGTGCGAATGCCAGCGATAGTACTGATCTGGCAAGGTTCACACTACTTATGTGGAATCAGTCCAACTGGAATGAGGGCCTCTGCAATAAAGCGTCAGGTTTATTTTTTTTTTGGCTAGTGTACTTTCTTTTTAATGAGATCGCGGGCTTTGTGTCAATGAGGAGGAATGAAAGATTGCAGAAATCTGCCGTTTGAGGTCCGGAAAAAACGGTTGTTTGTAGCAGGTGGGGCGCGGATGATGCCGAAAGTATCACCTAAAAAGAACAGTAGATTCTAGTCATAATGTTCATGAATGTGCTTGTGTTGAAAATTCTATGGAGCTACGAGAAAGGTATATCTTCAAAAAAAATAATGCAATAATGGTACTCGAATATCTCTCAGACCATTTTGCGGGCTATTTGATGTCATCGCCGGCGAGCAGTGTTTAACTCCGCGGGGTGAAGTATTATTGACGTCAACCCTCTCACCATCTCACCAAGTGAGCGCTCTCAACGCATACAAACAGGACATGGACATAATACTCGCATCTTTTTTCAACACACTCACACCTACTTTGGGTTGATCACTTCTTGTTGACAACCCAAGACTTGTTGATGGATCGTCGTCACTCGGACCTGCGTTGTCGAGCTGATTTTGATCGACCTGGCCTTTGAAGGCTCATAACAACGATGAACAGAATAAATCCCCTTCTTACATCTGCCTCAAAGCAGATCACACGCGGCACTGCGCCCCAGATTGCCAAGACTGCAGGATTCATGCAAACTCGAGCTTTATGGGCGAGTCGTCCCCAACAAAGCCCAACACTGCTGCAAGATCAGAATGGCTTTGGTTTTGCAAGATCAAACCCGCGCCCAGAAAAACCTAGGAGCAAGGGTGTGACGGAGATTCGAGGCCCATATTACTCGGTATGGTGGACTACCTTGCAAATCGAACCATGACTTACACTCTTTAGGTGATGGGAAAGCGATACTTGGCAGACGTTCTGGAAACGTAATATACCCTTCAGCGATGGCGCACTCTGTTTCTGATAATCTCGTGTAGGATGGGTGATCATGTTGACGGATTGAAATTTGCTGGAGGTGAGTCGAGCGGCTTTGTGGTCAACGAAGGGGAACAGGCACTAAATGAGACGTCTAGGCTCCTTCTCGCTGTTTCAGGAGAAAGCACTTCGTGAACTCATTGACCTAGCCCACGAACATGGGGTCTATGTTTCGACAGTATGTTCCACACAATTTACCTTGTATATGTGTCTAACAAATCTGTTCTTTTCCATAGGGCGGATGGGCTGAACACCTTCTGACCCATCCAGATCCGAATGCAGTCTTCGACCGTTACCTGAGTAAATGCAAAGACTTGGGGTATATCATCTTCCAACCTCTCGTTCTTCATATGGCTAACTCACCATGTACACAGCTTCGATGTCGTCGAATTATCTTCGGGCTTCCTGTCCTTCCCGGAAGACGACTGGCTTCGACTCGTCGACAAAGTCCAGTCATTCAAACTCGAACCCAAGCCCGAGCTGGGAATTCAATTCGGCGCTGGTGGCGACACCCCTGCATCTGATCTTGAAGCTATCGGTACTTCAGACCCAGGAA